>APFE030782868.1:75261-95346 GCA_000404065.3 Pinus taeda
ACAATAAAAACCTCACGAATTTTTTTTTTTAAATTAAAATAAAAAACAAGAAAATGTGAAGAAAACGACCACTTCAAAAATTATCAAATTTACTAAATAATTATTTACATTTTATACACTAAAAAATTTAAAGCCAAAAAATAGGGCTTTTAAAAAAGGAGTGTGATGCAGAATGCTCACTTGTTTAAATCAGCATGAAAATCACTACCATTCTAAAACGTGATGTACATAATAAAAATTATAGTGCCAAAAACTACACTCTAAAAAGACATGTGTATTCTGCATCACCCCTTTTCAAAATCAGGTCACCTTTTTGCTATCTCTATGAAACGGGTAACAGTGTCAGTTCCCATTTCAAAGTTTACATTGTTAAAAGTGGAAACATTACTTAATGGGAAAAGAGACAGTCATACATGCTAATCATCAGCCACTTCAATATCTACACTCCCAAACTAAGTTGCAGCAGTCAAGACACTATAGGTGGATGGGTTTTCTACAACAGTTTCATTTAGTCATCAGATATAAAAAGGGCATACACAATAAAGTTGTAGATATGTTATCTAAACCTATTATAAATGCATCCACTATAATTAAGCATAATTCAGTACTACATGAGAGCTACATCGAACAATATGGTCAAGATATAGATTTCAAAGATGTATATGCAACTTTGAGTCGAGGCAAATGAATAGAAGAATTGGATTATCATGTTAAGCACCGACTTTTGTATCATTGTGGGAAGCTATGAATTCCAAAAACCAAAAGAGTAAATATAATTTCGGAAATGCACACTTCACTAATATCAGGTCACTTTGGTGTAAGTAAAACGGTTGCACAGCTGCAAAGATTTTTTTAGTGGCCAAAAATGAATGAGACAATTTCTAGATATGTAAGGGGGTGTACCATGTGTGCTAAAAGTAAGCCCAGAAATAGAAAACTAGGCTTGCGCACTCCACTGCCAATTCCTTCTCATCCTTGGGAAAGTATTTCCATGGACTTTGTTGGAGGACTGCCAAAATCTAGGAAAGGTCATGGTTATTTATATGTTGTTGTGGAAAGGTTCAACAAAATGTGTATTTTGATACCTTGTAATAAACCGATTATAGCTGAACAAACTGCAAATTTGTTCTTTCAACATGTATGGGTTCATTTTGGATTACCCACTTCCATTGTATTTGATCGAGACGCCCAATTTGTTGGGAAGTTTTGGTTGAGTCTGTGGAAACTAATGGACACTATACTGAAGAAAAGCATAGCCTTTCATCCACAGATAGATGGCTAGATAGAAGTGGTCAATAGGACAATGATCCAGTTGCTTAGAGGTTATTGCAATAAGCATCCCAAACTTTGGAATGAACATTTGTGTTATGTGCAGCATGCTTACAACCGAGCAAAACATTCTTCTACACAGAGATCTCCTTTTGAGACCTGCTTTGGTTTCACACCAAGGTCTCCCTTGGATTTTGTCTTTAGTAAAGACATAGAAATTGATGGACACAGTGATGTGGACAAGGCAACGAAGTTGATTGAACAAATCCAAGAGATTCACCAGGCAGTACAAGAACAACTAGAAAAGAGCCAAGCCAAATACAAGGCAAGTCATGACAAGCATCGCATGGAGCATAGTTTCCAAGTTGGTGATCAAGTCTGGCTATATATCACGAAGGATAGAATGCAAGGTGAAGGTAAAAAGCTAAAGCCAATAACGTATGGACCTTTCAAGATACTTGAGAAAATTGATGAGAATTCTTCTCACCTTAATTTACCAGCTTACATTCACATCTACTCATTCGTTAATGCAGACAACTTGAGACAATTTGAACCTTCATTAATTAAGTATCCAAAAGAGCAAAGTCAATTTCCTTCTATTGATGATCTGTTACCCGAATATCTCAATGAATTGCAGGGAGACACAATTCTAGACAAGAAGGTGAGGATGACACATAGGGGAGATGTTGAGTACCTCAGGATTGGACTCCAGGGTTCAAAGCCAAGCAGTGCAAAATGGATAGAGATTGGACAAGCGAGACAACTATATCCTCACTTAGTTAATGCTCGAAACCAACTTTTGGTGGTCCAAAATCTTTTTCAGTGGGAAGGCTTTGATCTGAATTAGATCCTTAAACATTTCTCATGACCGTTTCAAAGTTATGTCAGATCAAATCGTATGAATAACAAGTATCAGAAATGACCTCTAGACAATGGCAATTGTGACTTGCACAGAGCAACGAGGACCCTTGGTCAAAGTACGCTGACCATGGCCCATGGAGACTGTGCATGGATGAAAGTTGGCAATTGGAAGCCCAAATCTAGAAATAGAGGTAGTTTTTGATATGCGATCGCAAATCCCGTATCGCAGGACAAAACCCTTAGATAAGGAAAGCCCTGAGCACTCAATCATGAGGAAAATAGGAAACCGTGAGGAAAACATCAGAAGGCAGGTCCCATGCCGAAAACTAGCAATATATCATGTCCACCCTGAGTGGTAAGTGGGTTTGGTCGAGTTTAGCATGATGCCATAAATGGGGTGATGCATGTCCAGCGGATGAGAGAGAAAACCATTTACATCACATGAATAATAGTCAAGCAACTTACCCACATGATATAGACAGAGACCATAGGATCTGTAGGCTCCAAATAAACAACAGAGAATTAATTTGATGGATGACCGGATTCATTGGGAAAATAGGAGGCACATAAAGATTTAAGGTCCGGCATGATCGATGGGCTGGTAGAAGGATGAGTTTCATGGGCAAATCCTGTAGTAATGGAAATAATGATTCCTCAAAAGAAAACTGACACTCAGTCTATAAGGCAAAAAGTGGCCACCTCTCTGTGCAGCGTTACACAACGATGATGACGCAGAGCAGGGGAATTCCAGTGGACAAAGGCAGGTGGTCTAGAGAGGCAGGAAGAAGAAATGAACAGTCAAGGAGTAGATTGGATTTAAGCCACGAACAGAGAAAGAACCAGAAAAAAACAGACGTAGAGAAAGAAACGAATTGCGGAGAACAGAGAAGCCGAGTTGACATATATAGCAGAGGCAGCATTGAGCAGACAGAGACAGAGAGAGGTTAGGAGTCTGTGAACTCCAGAGAGGGCTTGAGAGATTCAAGCAACTCCTCTGTGTATACCTGTCTGGTATCGTGTTCCAAATTGGGCTCATACCCTTGAGACTAGTTGAGGTCGAGATCCAGTAAGGGTGAGTTTTTGTACTGTAGAGGCTTGGGGAATCCAAGTACCACCCTATTGATCATCATCTGTTAAGTGAGACTCAAATTGAGCTCCTTATTGTAAAATCTCTACTTCAAGACACAATAGAAAAGGCCACCACTGAAGCTAGACCTCGAGACGTAGCTGAAGAGGATTGGGTGAGCTCCTTATTAAATTTGTTGTGTTTTTGTATTTGCTTACGATTTTTCTCCTACTGTTTCAAGTGTCTGTGTATTTTTCAATCTTATCAATCCATTGCTTAAAATAACATAGATAGACCCCGTCACATGTGTCTGTAATGCCTTAATTAATTAACTGAGATCATTCACGAGTGATTTGAGATCATAGTTAGTATGGATTTAATAACTATGGAGACTAGTAATTATATTGTGGCATAGAATATATGGTTTTTATTGTAGATAGAGAAAGTTATTATGTTACCTTTCTTGAAAATAATAATCTCTTGAAAATATTGTTTGGCTAGATGAATTGTGTCGATTTCTTGATTTCAGTGAATAAAATATTAAGTTAACCTTGTTATTGTTTTCTACTTTTTATGCATAAAAATGGTTATCTATGGTAAGTTCTTGAAAGGGAAGCAAGAGAAGCTTACATATAGGAAGAGAGTTTTAGAGAAGGGAATATGTGTTGGGTACATTAAATAAGGGTTCTTAAGATAAGATCGTAAATAATAATGATTGTGTTATAGATTTATTTTCTTTGTATGGATAGAAGAAGTATTGAGCTATACTTCTTTAGAAAAAATATATGTGATTTCTTTTATGCTATCATAACTATTATCTTAGTTTATTGTGGAATAAGATGTATACGCATGCAAGATTTGGGTTAGCTTTCATTGGAAAGAATATACATTCCATGGGGGCTTCACTGAATGAACCTCTAAAATAGCATGTGTTTTCGTGGCATACTAAACAATACCCTTAGTTTTATTACATATTGGAAAATACCTTTAAAAATCCCTTTATTTATCCCCCTACCAATATGAAATCAATAAACGTCCCCACTTTAGAGGGCCCCTACTTTCACTAGATATTGTAGGTATCCATTTTTTCTTTAACATTTTTTATATTGATTTATATTTATATCCATTTATTTTCATTAAAAAGGGAAAGTAGATTATGTACCTAGAAAGAATAACCTAAATACTAGGTAGCTAAGAACTCAAAAAATTTAATAAAAAAAGGGTAGATTTAAGTTGGTTGATTTACAAATACATACTATGGAATTTTTTAGTGGAAAATACATAGATTTCAACTCTCACATCTGTCTTCTATTGAATACTAAAAAAATACATTACAATAGTTCAAACAAATCTTTGATAAACAACACAATGGCACACCTTTCAACTCACTTATAAAATAGGAAGAGGAGAGAAAGTACAATGAATATGGAAGCATGAAAAATCCTATTTGGTTGGACTATGTCAAATCATATCCCTAATACAGTCATCTACTACACCATATTCACATTAGAAGAGTGCCAAGTAAGTTTGTCTCCATCAAAAGATGAATTGGAGCATCCAAGCATGCATCCCTTCCTCGAAATTTGTGTCCTCTATCTAAGAAGGTAATTTATCATGCATAAGTATTCTAACTCACTAAGGATCTAGACCATCTTAGTAAGAATAGATAATGCAAGCTAAAACTAACAAAGTAAAATCTCTAATAATAGAAAAGCTCTATCCAAAAATGAAATTGCTAATTTTTAAACAACATTTGAACTGGAATTAATTGAAGGTGTGACATGCGTCAACTTAGCATGCATGCACCCTCTTCCCAAAAATAGTTTATGTCACTATTGCCTCTGGCATGGATGTTCCCTCTCCCAAGAAATAGTCGGTATCACTATCTCCTTCAGCTTCATTCAACGTGTTCATCACTAATGTATGTAAAGGGTCAAGGTGCTAATGACAACATTGGAATGAAAAGATGGTGACTTGTGCAAAGGATAGATTATGTTTAAAACTGTGGTAGTCAAAGAATTAATGGTCCATGCAAATGAGTGCGAGCTTTAGGATGGTCCACTGATGAAACAACGAGGCCACAAAGTCATAAAGATTGAAGATTTGTGAGTAAATAATATCATGATGATTGTAATAGATTTTATCTAGATATATTGTATTTTAAGTGATTTTTCCTTGTAATATTTTATGACAATTGTTAAGGGATGGACTCCCTTATAAGCCAATGAGTGAGGGGTGAACACCCTGACGAGTGTTTAATAATAAAATCAAAGGTTTGCTGGTTTTCACCCTATGGTGTTTCCATGGTATATGAGTGTCTAATGATGTAGCTTCCTATTGTGCTACTTTTATGATGTGGATTCCTTGCATGAGTTGATGTTTATAATATCAAGTACGTGTTGAACTAATCTAGTTAATGGAATCATGAAAATTGTGCAAGGTTACATCAATGAGTTTCTATCAATATGCTACAACATTAGTTGTTAATGGTTATGTAACTTACTACTCCCTTACTAAAGTACTCTATGTAATGATGAAGAATATATCTAATGGCTAATGAAAATCTAGAATAGTAAACTATATAGTTACCAGTGGGTAAATTATGTAGAAATTTCTAAGTCCATGCATTTTCATGCAACATTACCAAGGTATATTACAAGTGGTATCAGAGTTGAAGGTTGCAATACTATCGCCTTTTGGGAATTTTTAAGTGAAAAATAAGTCAAGGTAGGATACTAGTGGGCATAAGCTTAGGTGCGATTCTAAAAAATTACATAATGATATAGGAAATATACTTCTTTTTTCATGAAACACATGATGTATGTTTAATTGCATTGAATAGTAGTAAGTAATAAAGTCTATTGTAAAACTCTGTTCATGGAATTTGAATCTTCATGAGGATGAAAAACAATAAACCTTTGTTTCACCTATAAATAACCTACACACTCAATAGTGAAACTAAGAGTGAACTACAAATCTTTACAGATATGAAAATATTAATGATATATTTAATGAACACGACTAAAGTTACAATGCACTACCTATAATGAATGAACGTAAAAGATATGGAATGTCCTTGAAGAGGAAGATAAAATGTTTTAAAAAGGAAATTAAAAGAACCCCTTTAGATGTTAAAAATAAATAATGAGTCAAGTAGTGAGACTTGACTGTAACAACTAGTTACTAGTCGAATCTTGTCATGGGTGCATTGAGATGGTTGGTCGCATTAATTAGTTAGTGCCACATGACTAACTAATAAAACTTATATGCATGAATTAGTTTTTATTTAAGATTATTTCAAGTTGTTAATAATTGATTATGATAGTTATGACATGTATTAGTATGTTGGTAACAATACACTATGGGAAATTGCAAACTTTTGGATTGCTACCTTAATTGTTATTAACATTTACACATTAATGAAAATTTGCATATACTTTCATGCATCACAATGTTGTGTGAATGGAACTAAAATGATTGTGAAATTGAATAATTGATTAAACAATGCATATTTATGACTAATATAGTTGATTGGATTAAGTAGGAGTAGCTTAATGGAAACATAAAACCTTGTGAAGGTAAAACATTCAATGTGAATTGCAACTGTAAATGAGAATGTATAATGTTATGAATGCATGATATACATAAATGTTTATTTGTTATAATGATAATATTCCTATCATTCACTATGTAAATTAATGTGGAAAAGAGTGTTAAATGAGAATTTTATATGCTATACAGTTGCAGACAATTGTGAAAGGCTAAGAGGCCTTGGGTTATGGAGGTTGCCTACCTGAAGTGGTTGATGGCACATTACACTGTGAATTACATCTCCCTAGAGATAATATGATATCAGCAAGGGAAAGAGTTGGCCAATGTGGTAAAGAGGGAAAAATTCATGAGGAAACTTTGTTGATTTTGGAGGTTATTGGAGGAGGCCCAAAAATTCCTCATAGATGGGATGCTGTCAGAGGAATAGGGAGGATAATGCCAAGAGGTATCTTGTATTGGACCCTTTATGGTTGTTGAAATTCTTGAGTTGGTTGGCCAGTGGAATTCCTATTGGACCTGGTATGGTCTCTACCAGAGAACTATCTAGATGTGAAAATGGCTCGATCTGGTTGTGAAAGTTAGTTCCCATAGGTGGGGAGGAGAATTCATTTCCCATTGTGGTTTTCAAAGAAGAAAAAGTTAACTAATTAGTTATGTGTTATGTTAAAAGTGAATTTTCTATATAATATGGTAAATATTTAATGTACATCTTGACAGGAAAGGAGCCTAATGCTCGGAAATGAGTTATTGGAAATATAAGTTCCTTTATGGTATTACTAATATTTTAATTGTCTTATCAGGGGCTAGGAAAGTGTTCACTTGGTCCATTTATTAATTATTTTGATGACTGGATATCTAGGTGCTCTCTGAGTACTTTTAGAAGTACCATGTGGATGTCTTTAGCGAGAGCTAAGATAGAAGATAGTTTTCACATGGTGTAGTGATTTATAATTTTGTTGATTAAAGTGTTGGTGCTCTCTAAGTACTTGTAGAAGTATTGTGATTGAAACGTCACCTGATATTGCATGAATGATTGATAGTTAAGAGTATTTCATTTTATTGAAAATGTTGTGACCAATATTATTGTGTTGGATTTGTTAGTAATTTATTACATGATGTTTGCCATGGGGTGTGAATGGGTTGTGAAGCTATTCTTAAGGAACTTGCATAAAAATGGCCATGATTTTGAAGAGTAATGGATAAGTAATGGTAAGATGGTATAGGGATTTTATTTTACTTTCTATGAATTTGAATAATTGTTGTGTGATGGAAAGTAGAACTTGCATATTTTGCAGTTATAAATGCTTATGAATATTGATAAAACTTTATAGTTTTTTCTTATGAGTAATTCCTAGAAATAAAATTCCTTATTTCGAAGTGAAGGAATGCATCTTTGGTTGTTATGAGATGCATGTCATGAGTAAGAATTAGTGATGAAAATCGGGGATGGTGTTTTCTTTAAGAGGGGGACTGTGTAATATCCCGAATATAGTGTTTACCATTTTTCCAAATATAACTATTCTAACTTGATTGACATTAGGTATGGTTAAATCAAGAAGCAGTTAGGGTTATACATGTTGGTAATTTCGCTTCCATTCATGATTCACAGAGGAAAAATGCACAATGAAGTGGGAAGTTCAGGGAAGAAAATAAAGAGGGTATCATAGTCTCCTCTGGTTGGATGATCAAAGCATACACCTCATTGACACCTTCGTATTTGACCTTTGTTCTATGCATTGTTTTCCTTTAGATTTTTCTTCACCATTGTCTTGCCCATGAATTGTGCCTTACTTCCCCTCTCAGTTATGTGGATTTTAATGGCTACAATATTGTTAATCTAAACCTGAAATGCATGTCCTAGATCGAGGGGATCACTCTGTCATTGCCTCCTTTAAAGCCTATCAAGATCGAATTTCTTGAACCTCGTTTGTTGAATAATTATCCCCAACTAAAAAGAGTAATGATGCTCAAGATTCATCAGATGAAAATAATTTTGAGTTAAAAGATATTGAATTCAAAGAATTGTGCAATAAAATCATAGAAGATGTTTTGTTCAAACTAGATGTAACATCTAAATGTTACAAATATTTCGATGATTCTGAGCATAGAGTTCCTTCTATCCTTTGATGACAAGTCCAATGAAGATGTGGATACAGTGAAGTAGAGTAGCATGCCTCTGATCAATGCTTGACCATTCTGTTTCAAGAGATAAGTATTCATATCATTTTTCTTGGAGGATGAGTTTGCATACAAATCTTATTATATTCCAAAGAATAGAAAGTAGTTATGGTATTTGAAAATGTGCATATTAAAATCATTTTTATAGCTTAAGGACATGAAAATATAAATTTTTATGTTTTTGCTAAAATATAAGGAGCACTGTCATTTTCTTGAGAGAAATTAGACTAATTCTTGCACATAAAAGTTAAGTATATCTGTAGTTTATTGTAGAAGGATTACATATGAATCTTACGTGATAAAAGCTAAGTACATTTGTCATTTCCATGTAATAAATTACACGAGATTCTTGCCAAGTAGCCAAGATATCTTATTGAGAATGGATGATTGAGACATGTCATGTTCTTGAGGAGATAGTATGAAAAGTGGCTAGGTTTTCTTTGAATAGAATATATGATTTTTTTTTTAATAATAGGTTCTTAAAAAGGAATATATGCTTAAAGGCATTGTGATAATAGTTATTTTTCAAAGTTTCTTGTGAAATAAATATGCATTGCATGCATGATACAAATAGCTAATGAGCTAGATTCTCTTGTAAGAATATAAAATTCCTTTTAGTTTCTTGAAGGGAACATGTGCTTCTATGCACATAGATAATAATTACTAACTTTCCTAAAGAAAATGTGTCTTCTATATACACAAAAACAATAGTCATTAAGATAGTTTATTTTTAGAAAAAGAGTTCATACTTGCATGTATGAAAATAGTGGATTTTATGATAGATCTCTTGAAACATAAATAGATTGTTTCCTTAAAAGATGCATATGAATTTTGTTCATACAAGAACAAGAATACATGATTGCTTTTTGAAAATATTATGTGAATTGAAGTAAAGGTCATTGTGCTAGGAAAAACACATGTTGCATGCACAAAAGGGTAACCATTGTGACATAGAAAATATGTTTTTGTGTGCAGATAGAGAAAGTTATGAGGTTAAATTTCTTGAAAGGAATAACCTCTTAAAAATATTATCTGGCTAGATGAATTGTGTCAATTTCTTGATTTCAATGCATAAAAGGTTAAGTTAACATTGTTATTGTTGCCTTGTTTTTATGCATAAATATGGTTATCTATGGTAATTTCTTGAGAGGGAAGCGCGAGAAACTTACATATAGGAAGATAGAGAAGTGTGCTTATAATAAATTGCTTCTTAGAAAGAAGTATGCAATTTTTTACATGAAAATAATACCTAATTATGATAGAATTCTAGAGAAGGGAATATGTGTTGCATACGCTAAAGAAGGGATATTATGATAAGCTCTTGCATGCACAAAGACTAGTGATTTTGGTATAGAGATATGTGCTTTGTATGGATAGAAGAACTATTGAGCTATATTTCTTTAAAAAAAATATTTGTGGTCATTGTTATTCTACCATAACGATTATCTTAGTTTCTTGTGGAATAATATGTATATGCATGAAATATATGTGTTATCTTTCATTGGAATAAATATACATTCACATGTGGGAAGTGACAATATGTTGTGTTAGATTTCTTTATGTATTTGCATGCATCAAAAGTAATATCTAAAGGGATAGATCTATTGATAAATTTTTATGTAATTTGCATGTAAGAAGATTATAAGTGATGTGTTAGTTCCTTTAAAGGAATATATGGAAAGCTGTAGTGATTTGTATTGTAAGAATGTGTGCTTATGTGAGGTGAAGTACTAGGTAATATGGTATTGTTTATAAAAGTTCATTGATGGTTATTGATCCAGGTGGATATTGGTGGGCACCTGCCTATTCCACTTTGATCCCCACCATTGTTTCTTTCCATTTTTCAGTTTTCTTATTTGTAGCATAATTTACTATTTTTGGTAGCTTTTCGGGTCCTGAACTTCTGAAGCCATTTCTAGGCCCTAAACGATATTTTTGGGAAATCTATGACCAACATTGATCAAGGAATGATGTGGGTGATTAAAAATTTATATTCGTCAGATAGATATTTCTAATGAGGTATTGTGCACATCAAACGGAGATTGTATGCCAAAGTTACGACCCCGGGAAGTTGATGTACCAATTTTGTTAGAAAATTATATATTACAGAGCAACAGAACACAGAAAATATATTGCAAAAATACAAACAAAGAAAACACATAAAAAAGGAGAGACACAAATATATGTGGTTCACCCAATTTGGGCTACATCCATGGAGAAATAGCCAGTCCTTCCTTTTATATTATCCAACAATCTTAAGAGATACAACCTACAGTAGATCCATTGTAATTCCCTGTTCACTCTCACACAATCTCCTCTCTCTTTCTCACTCAGAATACAAATATACATAGCTGCATTACAATTCCCTCCTATAGAGTGAGGGTTTACCTTCTAGGGTTAAAAAAAATCTAAATTATAACTTCTACCACCAGATCTCTGCCTAATGAACAACTCAGATTGACTAGAAATTACAACATTTTACAAGGAAATTTTACATATATTTTTAGCATCATGGGCACTGCCCTCTGAACCGCCCTACAATGTAAATATTACGGGTGGGGTTGCCGCCATATTATGAGCTAGGGTCCAATGCAGTGATACCTCTAAATAAAGAAGATAATTAGGCAGCACACCAAATAATCTTCCACTTGGAGACTGATTATAGCAACTCCACTACTTCTTCTTTTGTTGGAAAATGACTCCACTTTGGACCTGGTTGTTCCTCATCTTCTTCATCATACTTTAATATCAATTGAGGCTAAGAAGACTCTTAGTTTCTCCATGGTTACAACTTTTGTTAACATATCTACAGAATTCTGGCTAGTGTGAATCTTTGCCAGCTTCAACTGTCCATCTTCCAATGCTGACCATATCAAATGATACTTGAGCTATATATGTTTTCTCTTGGAATCAAATGTAGAGTTGTTTGAAAGATGTATGGCGATTTGGCTATCACTATATAACCTGCTCAACTACTGCTTCTTACCCAAGTCATCCAGAAACCTTTGTAACCAAATAATTTCTTTACTAGCCTCTGTAGTAGCAACATACTCTTATTTTGTTGTTGAGAGTGAAACAACACTTTGTAGTTTCGAAACCCAACTGACAGTTGTTCTGCCTATAGTAAACACATAGCCTATTTTGTTCCTCTTGTTATCTCTATCACTCACCATATCTACATCAACATATCCCTGTAGAGCAATGTTTGAACCTATTGTGGCCACCAACAACCCCCCTTCTTATTTAGTGTTATTACTAATACTACATAAGTGGGGACCCTTAGTCAAAAAATTTTAAAAATGAATTAGTGATAACATTTCCTTTTTAATAAACCTCACCATCATAAACTTAGGAAAATACCTTTGCAAAATCTAAAAAAGCTTAAGTTTCATAGTGGGGAAAGATAAAGTCACTCCTTAAGGAATATCGCATCGTAGAAAGGATAACAGGATGCCTTCTTACAAGCCAAACTCTAAGTGTGCGAGATTGTGATGCGAGATTACATAATGAAAAACAAATATCGCATTGCATGCCTTCAAATGCACTTCTGCTGGAAAACCGCAGAAAGCGCCAATATGCGATGACGCATATCACAAAATTGCACATCGCAAGAAATACATTAACACAAAAGAAGTAGATACTGTGATTACACGATGTCGTGACAATGCGATATTGCGATATCACGATAGAGTGACAAAGCGATCTTACAAAAGAATGACAATGTGATATTGTGATATTACGATATTATGATCTTGCGATAATGTGATACAGCGATCTGCGATATTGCAAAGAAAATCACAGAATTACTCCATCGAAAAATCTCTCGGCTCACTCTTCGAAAACTTTTTCATAAAATGAGACCTGGTTATGTGGTTTAATGCTAATTAATGAGGTAGTTGCCAGTTGTTAATGAAATATAGTTTTGTGTTTATCCAGAAACCAATTCACATAAGGTGATACACTTTTGTGTGTCTTTGGCATTTTAAAGCTTTCATATCATTATTCCTTATTATTACTCTCACCTCACTTGTAAACTGCAGGAACAAAAAACAAAGAATTTGATGAAGTAGTATACAGGAAACTATGGAGAAGAGAGGCAAGGGTCTGATATCTAAAGTTAAAGAAATGGCACCTTTGTACACATACACTGCATGCAACAAAGACATAAGTATTTCCACTTGGAAAGGCATGTATAATCTACTTGAGAAAGAGAATCCTAAGGTAATGGGGGTTACGACTACTACAAGCTCACATAATTCTTTTGAAGCATTAGTTGCAGAATTAGCTTGTTCGTTCCTATACTAGCTAGCGACAAGGCCTAAAATTATCCTCTATACAGACATGGTTAAATGGGTACTGGACAACGCTGACATAGAAAACAGACAGTTTAATACTTAGGGTCAAGAGCTCTCAGAATCATTATTTTCACAAAATTTCAACTTTACATCCGCTACAAGAAAGCACGCAAGAGGCCAAAATCGCACCAAGGAAGCCCAAATTAAGAAATGGAGGCATTTTTTGATGGCGTTAATCGCGCATTGTTGGGTAAAACTTCTCGAAATGGAAAGCTTCTAATTTCTCAGCTACTTGTAAGTCCCAAAAATTTGGAAAAAAGTATGTTAAAGGTAAAAGGTAAATTTTGAATTCGAAAATCAGTGATAATGGTCAGAAATATCCTCAAAAGTATTTAGTGAAACCACACAGTCAGTATATTACTCTCAAAAGAATCATCAGTTCTGCCGAATATTTGGCACCAACTCTTGCTGATTCCGCTTTTGAAGCACAGTTAAATGCTGAAGTTGGCTAACCAACTTTTCGCAATAAAATGTTGAATGCATGCTTGCGATGCTAAGGAGCAGATACAAAACTAGTTAGATATTAGATTTAATTTTAGAGATAGTTTTGCTTTATTTTGTCTATAGAAAGGAAGGTCATTTAAACCGTATCCTATATTTTTGTAAATAAGTTATTTTTAGATGTAGTTAGTAGTATTTAAACCCTTCCCATGCATTTAGAGAAGGGTCCAGAAATTTATCAAAAACTTGTCCTCAGAACATGCACTTTTGCACCGTCCGAGGAGGTTTTGATGAATGAATGGGACAAGATTTATTGATTTTTGCATTTGATATCTACCAGTGATGTTGCACTTTTGTGCTCTTAGTGGATGTTGGATTAATAAGAGATAAATCGTTATCGCTTGAAGCTCATGAGTAGAACTAGTTATAAATGGTACTTCTATCTCTTAATTGTTTCTATCTTTTGTGTTAAAGCGATATTTAAGTTCAGTTGTTTATATGTTAATGCTTGAATACCTGAGTTATCATTTGGCACTTTTGTATGGTGATAGCTATTTATTTGTGCTTAATATATAAGTATCTTACTGTGTGACATGTTTTTCACAACTGTTTCGCCTAACTTTTTATGTGAAGTGGTTCATCTATATTGAATTATTTTCTTATAATAGTTGAATAATCTTTATTACCGATTGTTATTTGAAATCATTTTAGATCGCACAAAAGAAAGATTACATCCCAGGTTAGAATAGACTTAGAAGTTTCTATTTTATTAGAATACAATTGCATGTCATTAGATTAAAGTTAGAATTAGAGCATCTTAATTAGGAACTGTTAAACTAGAAACATCAATCTTTCTCACACACACACTTGAATTAGCACACTGGTCCCATATCCCCAGTTGGACCCGCTATACCAAACGGAAAAGGAGCTACCAACCAATGTCCAGACCGGGCGGGTATCTCCCTTGTTGCTGAACCGATTTTCGAGGCTTCAACAGAACCACCAAAGCATAATGCTTGATTTGTGGTACCTCTCAAATACCTAAGAAACCATTTCACTCCCATCCAATGTTCTTTTCCTGGGTTGTTCATGCACCTGCTTACAACTCCCACTGCATGTGCATATTAAGCCTTGTGCAGACCATTGCATACATTGAGCTTCCAACCATTGGTGCATAAGGAACTTTAGACATATAATCCATTTATTCCTCAGTCTTGAGACACATTTCCTTCCCTAGTTTGGAATGGCTAGCCAAAGGTATACTAATTGGTTTTTCATTCTGCATATTAAACCTTTCCAACACCTTTTGTATGTACTCACTTTGAGACAATGTTAATTTGTTATTCTTCCTATCTCTAGTTGTTCTCATACCAGGGATTTGTTTTGGAGCACCCAAATCCTTCATTGCATATGAGTTTGCCAATTTTCTTTTGAGCACATTTATTTCCTACATGTTAGAACCTACAACACACATGTCATCTACATATAATAATAATATAATATAGCTTCTATCGTTTTTCCTTTTGAGATAAACAAAATGATCAGAGTGACATCTAGTATAACCTTGTTCAGAAATAAACCTGTCAAATTTTAGATACTATTGCCTTGGAGCCTATTTTATGCCATACAAGCTCTTCTTCAACCTGCACACTATTTCTCCTTCCCTTTCAGCTCATATCCTTATGGTTGCTGCATATATATCTCTTCCTCCAAATCACCATGGAGAAAGTTTGTCTTTACGTCTAATTGCTCAAGATGCAAATCTTTAGCTACTACTAAACTTAAAATAGTTCTGACTGAAGTGATTTTAACAACAGGGGAAAATATCTCATCAAAGTATATACCATTTTTCTGTGCAAACCCCTTCACTAGAAGTCTAGCTTTATGCCTTTGTATACCTCCATATTCTTCGTTCAACTTGTAAATCCATTAATTTTGCAATGTTATTTTACCTGTAGGAAACCTAATTAAGTCCCAAGTCTCGTTATGTGTTAAGGAGTCCATCTCTTCTTTCATTTCTTGCTCCCACTTCTTCCTATTTTCTGCCTGCAATGCTTCTTCATAACATTCTGGTTCACCAGAATCAGTCAACAATACATAATATAATGAAGGAGAATATCATTCAGGGGGTCTCCTTACCCTGGTAGATCTTCTAACACCACTTTCAGGTGTTTGACATGCTTGTTTCTATTGTGGTTATTGTTCTAGCTGTTGATCATTATGATTTTCAAGCACCATCAATTTTTCTATGATCTCATCAAGCACTGTGTATTCTCTATTTTCTTTTTCCTCTTTCATTTCCCGCAGCTGATCCTTATACAAAACCTTTTATTTGAATATGGCATCTCTGCTCGTAAGGATTTTTTGTTTTTCATAGTCATAAAAGAGATAACCAAAATCATTAACACCATATCCAATAAAGGTACATTTCTTTGATTTTTCCTCAAGGTTTGCTTCATTTTCTTTATTAATGTGGACAAAGGCTTCACAACCAAAAGTTTTTAAAAAGGTGTAATTTTACCTTTTTTCTTGTCCATGCCTCCTCTGGAATACCACCATCCAAGGAAATTCAAGCCCCTCTGTTTATTTGATAAACAATAGTATCTAAAACATCTGCCAAAAATTGTAAAGGTAATCTTGCTTGCAATCTCATGCACCTTGCACACTCCATGATTGTCTTGTTCATCCTTTCTGACACACCATTTTCTTGTGGTATTCTTCGAACTATCTTCTCTTTGCGAATTCCATTCTCTGAGCCGTACATATCAAACTATTTGCTCCAATATTCACCCACATTGTCTGATTTGAGACACTTCAACCTTTTTCCTCTCTCATTTTCAACCAGAGATTTCCATTTCTTGAAAGTATCATATACATCAGATTTATTTCGAATACAATAAATCTAGGTCTTTTTGCTTGCATCGTCAATAAAACTAACATAATAATGAGAGCCACCGAGAGATGATACCTGAGAAGGTCTACATACATCTGTATGCACAAGATCTAATTTTTCCCTCTACTTTTCTTTCCCAACTATGAGGAATATGAATCTCTCCTATTTTCCATAAGCATAATTCTGATAGAATTTGAAGTCAACATGCTTCAAACCTGGAAACAAATGTCTTCAGCGAAGAATTTGCATCCCCTTCTCACTCATGTGCCCAAGCCTATGATGCCAAAATGCCATATCCTCTCCTGTAGAGGTTAGAGCATTAACATAATTAGAAATACCATTGCATAAATACAATGCGACAAACTTTTCTCCTTTTTATATTACTAGGGCTCCTTTAGTGAACTTCCAATTTTTATCTGTAAAATTAGTTACACAACCTTCATCTCCCAAATGCTCTGTTGAAATTAGATTTTTCTTCATATCTGGAACATGCCTTACCTCCTTCAATAGCTATTGATTTCCATTTTTCTGTTTTATGAAAACTATACCCATTCTAATGATTTTACAGGGTTTATCATCACCCAATCGAACATGTCCAGAATCTCCTTGAACATAATCATGAAAATGTTTCCTATTAGGCATGGCATGGAATGAGGCCCCTGAATCTACCATCCAGGCATCAATAATATTCTCTAATGAAAGAATCAAAACATCTTGCAACACATCACCTACCACATTCGCTTCATGATTTTTTTCTTGTTGCACGTCTCCTTCTTTTCCCTTTTGATACTTGTAGTCTTTCTTTAGGTGTCTTTTCTTCCCACATTTCTAGCACACTATCCCCGATCTAGAATTTGATCTGCCTTTCCTCGACTTACTACAATATCCTGAGCTCTTTCCTCTTTCCATTTTTCTTCCCTTAGTCTCTGCAGTCAAAGCATTACCTGATGTCTCACCGGAGCTCTTTTGTCGCATTTCCTCACTAAGGATTGCCCAACAACAACATCAAAATTTAAAGTACTAGATCCAGAGATAGAGTTACTAATGGCCATAACTAAACCATTCCAAATTTTTGGCAATGAGAATAGAAATAACAGAGCCCTAACTTCATCATCAAAATTTAGCACTAGAAACCTAACTGACTAGTAACTATCAACAACAAATCAACCTTCTGATGTCTTCATATTAAATAAACGCTTCATAAGAAATACCTTATTTGAGGAAGAGGGATTTTCATATAGTTTGGCCAATGTTGAAATTGAAACCTCTGCTGTTGTTTCCTTTGAAATATTAAATGCTACTGATGCCGCTAGGCACAACCGTTTTGTTCCAAGTGCCTTTGTGTCGAGAATATACCATTCTGTGTTTGTCATACTCGTTGCATTCTTTTCCTTTCTGCGCAATGGTTCATACAAATCTCTCTGATACATATAATCTTCCATCTACATCTTCCATAAATAGTAGTTTTGGCCCTAAACCTACAAGCTTCTGTCATTACTCCCACTTGAACCAGAAACCCTTCTCTCTTGCGAGTTTATCAGCTAAATAAACTTGGCTCTGATACTAGTTGTTAGAAAATTACATATTACAGAGCAATGGAACCCATAAAATATATTGCATAAATACAAACACAGAAAACAAATAAAACGAGGGAGACACAGATATACCTGGTTCACCTAGTTTGGGCTATGTCCATGAAGAAATAGCCAATCCTTCCTTTTATATTATCCAACAAACTAAAGAGATACAACCTACAATAGATCCACTGTAATTCCATGTTTTCTCTCACACAATCTCCTCTCTCTTTCTCACTCATAATACCGATCTACATAGATGCAATACAATTCCCTCATATATAGAGAGGGGTTTATTTCTATGGAAAAAAACCCTAAATTAAACATAACTTCTACCATCAGATCTCCACCTAATGAACACTTAACATTGAAATCACAACATTTTAGAAGGCAAATTTACATCTATTTTTAGCTTTGGGGGCATTGCCATCGATCCCCTTGCCAGGAGGGGCCTCACAAAGGTTGCAGCCACCCCCCCTAGACACCCCCTACAATGTAAATATTACGGGTGGCGTTGCTGGCACATTATGAACTGGGGTCCAATGCAGTGATATTTGTAAATAAATAACATAACGAGGTTCCACACCCAATAAATTTACCCAAATATGGACCATAGTTTGGTGCTTTGTCTCTTAGGGTTAGCTTTTTGGATGTTTAGGGTTTTCTATTGTTTTACAATAGTAAATAGGCATTTGAGCCTCATTGTAACACAGTTTAGAGGCATGTAGCCATGACATCTCTTCTCAGAGATAAGCTACCATCGACCGAGCTAGTCTTATTCCATTATGTTTGTAAGCATATTTTAATATTTGATATTAATGAAATGAAATGTTATTTGTACTACATCTTTGTATTTCTGGTAATTTGTTACATTCTTGTTTAAATCCGGATCAGTTATACACTTTTAACTAATGCATATCTATAAGCATATTTTAATATTTGGTATTAATGAAATGAAGTGTTATTTGTACTACATCTTTGTATTTTTGGTTATATTTGTAATTTGTTATGCTCTTACTTAAATCTAGCTCAGTTATACACTTATAACTAATGCATATGCAGTGTTGTTAAAGGAAGCACGTTGTGATTTTTATTGACATTTCATGTATGTCATGAATAGGTGTTGAAGAATTGATATTAAAGATTGATTATTTGTTGATAAATGCTCTAGGTAATCATGATATCAATGTTTGTTGATGACAACATTGGGAGGAAAGGATAGTGACTTGTGCAAAGGATAGATTATTTTTAACATTGTGGCATGCAAAAATTAATGGTCCATGTAGATGACTGTGAGCTATAGGATGGTCCACTCATAAAACAGCCAGACAAGAAAGATATAAATATTGAAGATTTGTGGGTAAACGATATCATGATTATTGTAATAGATTTGAGATAGATACAATGGTTAAGAGATGGACTTCCTTATAATACTTTAAGTTTGGGGTAAACACCCTCAAGAGTGTTTAATGACAAAATTAAATGTTTGATCGTTTTTACCCTATAGCGTTTCTAGGGTATATCGATGTGTAATGATGTGGTTGTTTGGTGTGCTACTTTTATGATGTGGATTCCTTGCATCAGCTAATGTTTATAATATCAAGTATGTGTTTAACTAATCTAGTGAATGGAATCATGAAAATGATGCAAGGTTACATCAGCAAGTATATGTCAATATGCTACAATAGTGGTTGTTAATGGTTATGTAATTTACTATTCCCTTACTAAAGTACTCTATGTAATGTTGAATAGTTTATCTAATGTTTAATAAGGAATCTGAAATAGTAAACTAGATAATTACCTGTGGGTAAATTATGTAAAAAAAATCTAACTCCGTGCATTTTCATGGAAGGTTGTTGGGTATCTTACACATATAAAGCAATTATATATATCTAT
>APFE030782868.1:95916-178503 GCA_000404065.3 Pinus taeda
AACTTAATCTATTTATATATTTAAAAACATGTTTTAATCATGAAAATGAACAATCCTGATAAAAATAAAACATAAAAATATTTAATTACATTAAAATTATGACAAGTATGGTTTTGAGGCTAGTTGCAATTGTGTTGTCAAAGGAAAAAGAGACAAGGCAAAGCCTTTTTCTACTTCAGGTGAAAAAACCTTGAAATTTGGCTAGAATCATTTGGTGGGAAACTTTGTGTCTAGTGAAAGGAAACATAAGGTTGAGATCTCTTTCATTCATGTCTCAATTTTCACATAACTTGGCTTATGGTATGAAGGTTTAGTTTTAAATTTGAAGGATTCCACTTAGTTCTCATTGAAGGTCTTTCTTTATATCAATGATCAATTCACTATATATTCATTTCCTTCTCATCATTGAAGCAAAATTGGAGCCCTTGGGCTATTGGTGAATATATCTTCTCTTTAGCTTTCATTGTTCTCTTCAAGTTTCTGGATCAATATTCTTTCTCATATTGCATATCAAACATCTAGTTTTGTGTCTTTCATTAGCTAAGAGCTTTTCTCATTTTCATGGGTTCTCTTTTATGATTGAATAGACTTTAGGTTCTTGTTAGCCTTGTTGGAGAAATGACCCAAAAAATATATCCAAATTTACATAAAATCATGCCATTAGATCCATATATGATCTTGAAGTCTTCAAATATTGCTTAATATCATCTAAAGATCAAAATAAGTGCAAGAGGAGAGCACTTGGAAAGGCAGAAATACACTATCGGAAGGCTAAAACACTGAAAAATCAGTGAAAAACCAAGTATTGAGGGCATACACAGTCAAAGCACATCAACTGTTAGATCTGGATAATTAAAGGCCCAGATCTATGTAACAAATTGTAATCAAGACAATCAGGCAGCGACAATCAGCGTAAGACACCACTGAACAACAATCGCCGATGATAAGATCGGCGGGTCACTATCGGCAGGTCACATCAGCAGAGGTATCGGCATAGGAAATATGGAATGAGAAATTGCAATCAATGATTAAATGTGGACCATCAATCACACACAGAGATCGATGACCCACATCGCATCGATGGATCACAATTGGGGAAACCAAGGGGAAGAGCCTTTACACCTTCATATGTGTGATGCGATGATGTGGACCTAATGGTATTCTAAATATTATTTGATAATATTTGAGGTCCGCAGAAAGTCCAGTTTCAATGCATTTTCGATTTATTTCATTATATAATGAAATACAAAGGGGAACTTGGTAGCATCGATAACGATGAAGCTCGAACATGAAAGGGTTTGGGAATGAAATATATAATATTTGAAGTTTGCCAAAAGCCATTTTCATGTGTTTTCATAGTTTTCTAAGCATATTTCAAAATACAAAGGGGGCAAGGAACTAGGTCGTCTGTGATAGGCGACAGTGACACAAAGGGTGGACCTGATAAAGGAATAAACCATTTTTTAAGACTTTTGAAGTCCGAAAAGGACAGAGATGGGCAAGACTTTTCAATGTTGTTGTGTTTTATGTTTAAAATAGAAGCATTCATTATTTTTGGTAGAAGTCGACAATATGGCAGCGTTGCTCTGCGTTAACAAAACGCATGCATTGCTAAAAACTTGAAAGGCCCACAGCATGCGCAACCCATCCCAAATAGACAAATTAGTGATGGAGCAACACAACACAGTACAACACGTGCAGCTTGCCCAAAACAAATAGAAACATCATGGGGAATCGATAGCACTCAACCCAAAAACAACTGAACCGACTATGGGGCATCTTTGGCATGAGAGAGCTCCCAGACAATGCATCAAACTACGTAAAGGTGGTTATTTCTCTATTAGAAGGAGAAAACCTCCGAGCCATGCTTGCCTATTCAGGGAATCGAATAGTTAAGGGACAGAGACAATAAATTAAGACTTCGAGCCTTTGAGAGCTCAGGAGCATTGTAAAAGTCCTATAAAAGGATGGAAACTAAATGTAATAGGGGTTCAACTTCTGGAGACTGTTGATACTTTGCAACTCAGGCTTCTCATCTTCATTCATTAGCAATACAAGCTTCTTTTGTTCTTATATGTTCAATGTCCATTCTCTGTTCTATTCTAAGCTTCCACTTGAACATGTTTATTCTGCATCTAATGTCGGATAATTGTCATCTTATCTCGGCGTTGACAAATTAGATTTGCAAGCTTCTTTAATGCATGTAACTAGCCATTCATATGTGGTCATATATGCATCTGCCAGTACAGTTAGTATTATCATTTGCTACCTATAGCTAGCCATTCATATGTGTTTATATCCATCTACCGATATGGTCAGTATTCTCCATCCATTCATTGAATCTACAAACTATTGAGCATTAGTGGTCTAAAGCCTTGTAAGCTGAGTGTGTTCATGCATGTCTTGAGTAAAACATAGTTTAAATGGTTATCTAGCTTGATCCAAAGAATCATTCATCCCAATAGTTCAGAGAACAATATTGAAGATTATATTTTACCAAACATCTCCGATATGCAACCTAGGAGAGTTTCCTGGAGTGATAACATAATTGGAACCATTGCTAGGGAGAGGATACAGAATCTCAACTTCCTTGGGAAACAACATAGATCTAACTTTGATGATAGATAAAGTCTGGGCACTTTTTTGGTTGTAGTCATCTATTTGGTGACTCTACTAGAGGTCAAACCTCTTGGCAACTCCAATTCATAGTTCTGGCTCAGTTTGTGAGGCATACTTGGAGAAATTCTCAGAGGTCACAAACTGATCTAGTACCTGACCCTGAAAATATCATCAAAGAAAGAAACATATTGCAAAAAGGAGCATTAGGCTAAGGTAAATCTAAACAATCTCCTATATCTCTTCACGGAGGGCCTGGAATTGAACAAATACACGTTGAGAGTATAGCTTCTAATACTAGCAGCGAAGAAAAAATATCAGAGATTCATAAAGCTCCTTATTCCTTAGGTTCTCTTTTTGTTGTAAGCCCAAAGGAAACCTCACATCCTATCCATCATACTCCTTTAGTCTTAGCAGTCACTCGTCAACCCTTAATCATTCAGACTGCCAGTACCCTTGTAGCCAACTGTTGAAGCCCTGAAAATCGGGTCTACAACAAGGGGGATACCTGCCCAGTCCAGACCTTGGTTGGCAACCCCTTATCCGTTTGGTATAGCAGGTCTAACTGGGGATATCAGACCAGTTTCCCAATTTATGAGTGTGTGTGTGTAGAATTTGATGTTTCTGATCTAATGATTCCTAATTAAGATGTTATAATTATGACTTTAATCTGGTGCTATGCTATTGTATTCTAATAAGAAGAAAACATCTAAGTCTATACTAACCCGGGGTGTAATTATTCTATTATGCGATCTAAAAATATTTCAAATAACAACTGGTAATAAAGATCATTCAGCTATTATGAGAAAAGAATTCAATAAAGATGAACCACTTCGTATAAAAAGTTAGATGAAACAGTTGTGAAAAACATATCGCATAATGAGCTATTCATACATTAAGCATAAATAAATAGCTTTCACCATACAAAAGTGCCAAATGATAACTCAAGCATTCACGCATTTATATATAAAAAACTAAAACTGAATATCACTTTAACACATAAGTAAAAATGGTTAAGAGATAAAAGTACCATTTGTAGCTAGTCCTACTCATGAGCTTCAAGCGACAATGATTTATCTCTCCTTGATCTAACATCCACTAAGAGTATAGAAGTGCAACATCCGAAGCAAATATTAAATTCAAACATTAACAAATCCTATTCCATTCATTCATCAAAACCTCCTCAGAGGGTGCAAAAGTGCATGTTCTGAGGACAAGTTTTTGACAAATTTTTGACCCTTCTCTAAATGCATGACAAGGGTTTAAATACTACTAACTAAAACTAAAAATAACTTATTACAAAAGTTCAGGACGCGGTTTAAATGACCATCCTTTTTCTAAGAAAAAATAAAATAAAACTATTTCTAAAATTAAATATGACATTTAACTATTTCTGTATTTGCTCCTTAATATCACAAGCATTTAGCATTGCCTAGGAAGAGTCGGTCGACCGACTTCAACTTATAATTGTGACGAGAAACATAATTACCAAGATCTAGTGCCATCTTTTCGGTAGAATCGATGACGTATTTGGGAATCATCCGCTGACTATCTGACTTTATTATGTATGCCTAGTATTATTCCCAATTTAACTTGATTAACCCTAAAATTGCTTCTCCCTTTTCTTTAGCTTTCTATTTCTAGCGTGGCCTCTTGCAATTTTTTTGGGGTTTGTAGATAATTAAGAAATTGGAAGCTTTCCTTTTTTAGCAATTTTCTCAGCGATGCACGATTAGCGCTAGGCGCTAATCGCGCATCGGAAACTGCCTTTGGTTCTTGATTAGGGCTTCCTTGACGTGTTTTTTTCCTTTTGGGAGATATAAAGCTCAAACTTTGTGAGGATAATGATTCCATAAGCTCTTGACTTGAGTCTTAAAATGTTCATCTCTGTCATTGACATTGTCCGTGTATCTGAGAATTTGGGGCCTTGCTGCTTTCCAATGGAGGAATGAATGAGCTAAGTCTGTAGCTGATGTTTTAGCCAACCTTGATGGTCGTGTAGTAGCCGCAAATCCCATTACCTTAGGATTCTCTTCCCCAAGTAGATAGGTGTGCCTTCCCAGATGGAACTTGGACTCCTGCCTTTCTTCCTCATAGTATCCTATATAGTGTCTTGTATAACCTTTTGTTCTTCGTTCCTACAGGTTACAAATGAGGTGAAAGTAATGATAAAAATAATGACAGGAAAATTTTAAATTCCAAAGATATGCAAAAACACGCCACCTTATGTGAACTGTCTCCTTCATAAACACAAAACCATATTTTATTAACAACTGACATATAACTCATTAATTAACATTAAAATGCGTGACCAATTCTTGGTTTGTGGAAAAAGATTTTTCTTGAATACTGAGCCAGGAAAATCTGCGAAGGAATGATTCTGCGATTTGCATCACAACATTGTATTATCGCAATTATCGCTGCATCGCATTATTGCTGCATCGCATTATCGCTACAAGGCAACATCGTAAGGTCGCATGATTGCAATATCGCAAGATTGTTTAATTGTTATGTGTATTTTGTGTGTTTTTGCGATATGCGATATGCGATATCGCATATTGGCGATTTTGAGGTTTTCCAATGTGAGTGCTCATTGATGCATGCGACGCGATGGAGTTTCGCATCTCAATCTCACCTTTTTTAGCTCGTAAGAAGGCATCCTATCATTTTTTTTCTTTTGCACGATGTGATATTTCTTAAGGAGTGACTTTACTTCCTTTATCATGAAACTTAAGCTTTTTTAGATTTTTCAAAGGTATTTTCCTAAGTTCATGATGGTAAGCTTTATCCAAAGGGAAGTATAAGCACTAATTCAATTTTTTTTAATTTTTGACTAAGGGTCCCCACTTATTTAGTATTAGAAATAACACTATATAAAGAGGGAGGTTGTTGGTGGCCACAACAATTGGTGATTCACTTGGAAGAACCAGTTATCTCTGTTTTTGTATTGAATTTTCTAAACTTCCAAAACATAATTTTTTGGAAAGTTAAACTTTATTATGGAATGATAAGGTACATTATGCTCTAACCTGTTAATGACATTTTGTTTCAACTATTTTCAACTTTGATTATTTTCTTCCTCCAGCTAGTCCTTGTATTTACATCAGTGATTACTTGGTCTGTAAAGGTAAAACAAAGTCTTCTCTATAAACCAATTTTAAATATGCTCATTTGTCGTAGGTAGAGCCTTTGCTGCCAGCAGGCGTCTATAGCCTTGACAGTGTTACCTATTACCCGACAATGATCCTGTATCCTACTTAAAGCAACCTACAACTCTCAAAGAAGAATCCATATCCACACTTATTGCTTTGATTTTCTTTTATTCTTAAAGAACAATGTCTTGGTTTGACAACTAATTTATGACACAATCATTCACTTGATTTATAACTTTGCTGAACAAGCTGGCTTGTGATGAGACCCCTTGCCTTTTGATTGCAACAATATTGAGTCATTGCCCTGTTGTGGTATGCAGTATTTGGCAAAGTCAGCAAGTTATAATATCTGTGATTATGATAAGCCGGCTCGTGATGAGAACTCTCTTTCTTCAAGATGAAGTGTATCCTGGGATTGTTCCTCTGAAAGTTGTGATTTCCTTAGTAGGGAGGAAGTCATTGTTTCCTTAAGTTAGCTCTGGAAGACAATAGTAGAGTTTTTTGGAAATAGCCATTCTACAGAGAATCTTTATTTTGTTATTGATACCTTTCATTGCACTGATATAAAACAATTTCTTCACTAAAGGTTGTTTTCATCAAACTTTATGAAGTTGAAACTAGTATCATATCTAGGTTAGAGTCTTTAACTATATCTTTCAATAATAAAGATAAATTTTCCAAAAGACTTTCTATTTATACAAGAGAAAAATCAAAATTTGAAAGAGAATTGGTATCTTATTCGTAAATGCCTAATGTGACCATTCACAACTGGTTTTATTATGAAAAGAAAAACAATTACTCTACAAAATAGAAGAATAATCTTCTATGGAAAAATTTCTTGAGAATTCGTGCGTTAACAGGAAGAGAGTCTCTTTTACCTACTAAATCCTGTAACATAAACGTTGATGGACCTATGACTTCTACAATTTGAAAAGGACCAAAACACATTCTTTGAAATTTTGTATGTTTCCCTTTCTCTTCATGAGCCTTGTCCCATTTTAAAACTAAATCTCATATCTGAACATCTTTTCTAGTCATTATGTTTGAATCAAAAGAGGATTTTAGTAATGCTTGATGATGAGCATGGGTTTTCTTAGCCTGTTCTCGTTGTTCTTCTAATTTGATTATTTCCATTTGTCTTAGCTGTAAGGAAGAAGTTGGTACTTCATCAATGTATTGAACTAAATACAAAGAGGGAATTGCTAAATGAGTTGGAAGAACCACTTCTTTCCGATAAACTAAGTTAAAGGGAGAAGTGTCGATGGAAGCTTTTTGCATTACTCGGTCTGCCCAAAAAGCATATATTAAAGACTTATGCCAATTTTTATGATTTTGGTCAACTATTCTTTTGATAATCCTGATTAGGTTTTTATTTGTAGACTCAACTAACCCATTGCCCTATGGGTAATAATTGGCTGAATATTTAAGTTTGAGTCCTCTTTTAAGTGCAAATTTAGTCATTGCATTTCCAGAAAAGTATGATGAATTATCAAAAATTAAAGCGGAAGGAAATCCAAGCCTGGTGATTATAAATTGATCTATGAACTCAATGATATTTTCAACATTAGCCGTTTTGACTGGAACTACTTCTACCCACTTAGTAAAATAATCTATTGCTGTAATGATATATCTACGCTTCTTAGAAGAGCGAGGAACAATCTCACCTATTATGTCCAATCCCCATTGACTAAAAGGTTGCTCAATGTTAATTGGTTGTAGTGGCAAAGATGGCTTCTTTTGTCTCCCAGCAGTAGTTTGGCAGACTTGACATTTCCTCACGTAATTGTGAAAGTCTTTAAATAATGTGGGCTAGTAATAGCCTACGTGCAAGATTTTATTTGCAGTAGCATCTCCATCATAGTGTTCGCCTGCTGGCCCATCGTGGAGTTCCTGGAAAAAATTTTCAGCTTCAGATTTCTCAAGACATTTAAGGAGAACAAAATCATAATTTATTCTAAAATAATATCATTTATGAGCTAATATTGTTTGGCTTTCAACCTTAGAGCTCTTTTCCTAGTATGGTCAAGGTGTGAAGGAGCATATCCATTCTTAAGATAATAAATGATATCAACGTATAATGACTCAACATTGTTTAGGCTTACCTCGCACATGTGTACCTCTGCAGATAGATTTTCAGGAATTCGCAACGCTCCAGCCAACATTTTGCAAAAGCCTTGACCTTTTACAATGTTTGCTGGTTTGATTTCTATGTCATATTCTTTTAAGGCAGTAACCCAATTGTCCCTTTTCTCACCCACATCCTTCTGTACTAGAAGATTCCTTACCGCTGGAAACGATACTATAATTTTAGTATGGGTTTTGAGTAGAAAAGGTCTGAAATATTTGATTGCTTTGAAAACAGCATTAGCATGTTCCTCCACATTTGAATAATTTAATTCAGCACCCTGTAAATTTGAACTGAAAAAAGCAATTGGGGCTTCCGCCTTTTCTTGATTTGCTTGAGTGAGTGTCACAGCATATGACCTATCTGAGGCAAATTTATATAAAACAAAAAGCTCTGAAAAATTTGGAGTTGCTAAAGATGGAGCATTAATAATAGCTTGTTTGATCAGGTTGAATTCTTCGTGTTCATCTCAGCCCCATTTAAAATTTGAGCTATTTTTAATCATGGCTTGTAAAGGAGACACGATTCTTGAAAAATCTGGAACAAATCTCTTTACAAAGTTGATCTGACCAAGGAAAGATTGCATGGCTTTTTTGTTATGAGGTAGGGATATTTCAGAAATCTCTTTGATTCTGTCAGAATTGATGTGAATTCCAGATTTTGACACTATGAATCTTAGAAGTTTCCCTTCAGTTAATGTCAAAAAAGATTTTTTCGGGTTAAGTGAAATTTCATACCTTAAACAACATTGGAAGATTTGTTTTAAATCTCTAAGATGGTTGCTTCATTTCTTGGAATACACGGTTATATCATCCAAATAAATTACTACAGATTTATTGACTAAACCTTTGAATGCGATGTCCATGGTTCTCTAAAATGTGGCACCAGCATTAATCAAACCAAATGGCATCTTTCGATATGCATATGTGCCCCATTTGGTTATGAATGTGGTTTTTAATTGATCATCAGGATGTACCAACACTTGATTGTATCGTGAAAATCCATCCAAGAAAGACTTTAATTCTGAGTCTGCCACTGCCTGCAATATTTGTTCCATAGGTGGTAAAGGAAAATTATCTTTTTGGCAGGCCTTGTTAAGGTTTTGAAAGTCAGTGCAAATTCTAATATCTCCGTTTTTCTTTCTAACACGTACCATATTGGAAACCCATTTAGAATGTTTGATGGGAGAGATTATTTTGGCTTTCAATAACTTATTGAGTTCAATCTTTATCTGATTTTATAAATTGGGATGGATCTTTCTCAATTTTTGTTGGACAGGTTTTCCATTATCGATCATTAGAATAGTATGCTAGATGATGGAAGTGTCGTATGTTTTGATTTCATCATAGTTCCAAGGAAAAACGTTTTTATATTGTCTCAACAGACGAATATACACTGATTTTTCTTTAGGGGCTAGGCCGAGGCCTAGATTAATGTTTTCTGGTTTGGCATTGGTTCCTAGGTTTACTAATTCGTAATTCAAAGTTGAACTTTGGAATTTTGAATTGGTAGACCTTTTAAACCGATCTTTCGAATCGTACAGGTCTTCTAACCTGACCACCGACTTAGGTATAGGATTGTTAGTGCTATTTTGTTGCAATTGTCGATCATGTTGGTCTTCGTTAATTATTTGATTGGAGTAGGATCCTTCAGATGTGAGGAAATTCATGATATCAGGATCGTCGTTGAATGTTCTCCAATTTGTGATGTTATCAGGAATAGAAGGTCTAAATATTAATTCTATTGAGAATCTCTCTAGACTAAAATCTTCTGAAGGAATGAGCTTAGAAGCTACGTTGGCTAAAAGGTCCGCACTTGCATTTTGGAGTCTGGGAATTGATGAAATATTAAATGCTATAAAATGCTCAGTTAGATCTTGAACTAAAGATTGATAATGTTTTAAATGACCTGATAAGTAGTGTATAGTTTGACGTACCTATCTGACTACAATTTCAGAGTCTCCAAAAACTTGGAGGTAATTGACGTCTAACCCGATTGCTTTTTACAATCCTTGGACTAAAGCCTCATATTCTATTGTATTGTTAGTGAAATAAAATTCGAGTCTGCATGTTAACATAGTTTTATCTCCTTCTGGACTAATTAGCATGCATCCTGCTCCTGCTCCTTTGTTAGATTTCGAGCCATCAAAAAATAATTTCCAGAAGAAAGATTTATTTACAGGACTCTCTAAAAAATTGATACATTTTGAACTATCCATTTGAGAAAAAATTTCGACTTGGGATAAAACAGAATGTTCTAAGTAAGGTGACGTTTGAGCATTAAAATTGCCGAGGAAAGAATCCACTGAGTAATTGCCAATAATGCTATTGTTATATGTTACTAGTTCATTTTCCCCATCTACTTCCGTTACTATGTATTTCTGATGCAGTTCTCGTTCAACTTTTATTTGATTTGGTTTACCATTGTAGGGTAGCCACATGTGCGACCAGTTAGTTTTGAAGTATCCATGAAGTTTTTCTGACCAATCCCTACTAAGAATTAAGCCATAAAATTCTAAAATATCAGCAACTAAAATGTCAATAACTTGACATACCTTTGGGTTGGATGATAGCCTTATGGTTACTTTATTTAGTTCGCCAATCACTTTGACTTGTGACCGATCTAGCTGAACTATGCGCACAACATATTTTTGTGGTTGAATGTTTAACTTAGTACATATGGACTTTGGCAAAATATTTGATGAAGCTCCAGAATCCACTAAGCAATTATGTACATTCTTATTGAAAATTTCATAAGGAGAAACGGGGGAGTATGAGATATCGATCTTCCTCCAATTAAAGCGATGTCAATTGGATCAATCTTGTTGGTCACATTAGTTGGAGGTTTTCCCATGTTATGGGAAGCTTGAGAAAGTAGAGCGACCGGCAAAGGTGTAACTGGCACAGCATGTAATTCTTTCAACATTATCTTTTGTTGGTGCTTTAACTTGCTCAATTCATAAAGAGTGATATTGGCCCTAGTCTTTTTCATGTCTTCTATAATATTGTACTCCATTTCATCCAAAATGATCAACATTTTAGATGGAGTTGATGAGTCTGTTTGGACTGGGCTGGTTTGAGTCACTTTAGATGTCGTTTTCTTTGTTGCGACTTTATCCTTTGTTGCAGAGCTTGTGCTCTTTGGCTTGGGGATAGTTTGGGGAGGATCAAGCTAATTTCTACTTTGTGTGCTAACTGGGAATACTTCTTGATCTTATTCTTGTGGGAGGATGGAATCCCACATTCCTTGTAATTCTACAACTTCATTTTCATCGGTTTGCCCTTCAGTGGCAATTTCCTCTTCCTCTTCTTTAGATTTGGCACTTGAAATAGCATTGGGAGGCTTTGAATCCATTGAAGGGCTTATTTTAAAAGCTCTGTAGGGATTTTTTGAAGAATTTTCTGCTACTTGCTTTTTGTTGTCGACCATTTCATTGGACATGGTCTTCAGAGCTTTTTGCAATCCTTCCAAATCAAATGGATCTTTCGCTTGTTTCTTCTTGGAATCTTCTTTGAAGGGGACTTTCTTGGATTTCCATTCCTCTATCATGGATTTTTTCTAGGGCTATTATATGTTTCTCTACTGCTATTACTTCTTTCATGTTTTCTACTAAAGTTTTTTTACTAGCCCTATCCATGAAGATTGCTATGTTTGATGGTAAAGTAGTGATATAGCATTCACTTCGCACTTCTTTGCTAGGCTGAGAAGCAGTAGGAATTGTTTTAAAGATTTTATTGAACCGTAGATTGAAATCTTTGATAGGTTCGCTTGATTCAGCCCTAAGATTAGATAGGTAATTGATTAGCGTTGTTGTAGACCTCTCATCACCAAAATTGGTTAGGAATTGTTCTTGGAAGATGTCCCAACTAGTGATAGATCGAGAGGGTAATGAGAAATACCATGATCCGATTGTTCCTTGCAGAGTATAAGGAAAAAGTCGAACACCAGCATCTTCATTGGTCACCCCATTGAGATTAATGGATGGCATAAAGTTGTTTATATGCTCTTGTGCTAGCATGCCAACCTCAAGATTAAACTTAGGTAGCCATTTCTCAGAATTGGCCAGTGTTTGACTCAAGGATGCAGGCATTAAGACTGCCCTAGGGTTGTTCCATGGAGTTTGGGCCATCGCTGATCTACTAACAGAGGAAAGTGTAGAAGATGATCCCTGCGGTTGGGAAGATGAGGGTATTACGATTGCAGATGATTTAGGAAGAGTTGTGAGGGTTCCAGTGGGTGGATGAATGATGATTTAAAGTCGAGTCGACGGTTGAATTCACGGTGGAGAGGTTGATATGGATCATGATGATGATGAAAGAGTCTCACTATTGGACTCTTTAGGCAATTTCCTTGCTCTTTTTCTTTTGGGTAGAGGTAATTCGGTTGGTTGAATGCGAAACTTTTCACTATTTAATCTGGTGAGGGGATGAGAAAGGATATATTGCAAAGTCACATTGCCTTGAGATTTATCAAATCTTTGAGGAGAAGTAGAAAATCACTGAAGTTTGTGAGTCAAAGACTTAACTTCAGGAGGTTCGATAGTAGATTGTTCTGAAATGTCAGGGTTTGTAGCAGCGGTGGATGCTCCAACGACTTCCAACTTTGGGTTTAAGTGTAATGGAGAAGTCGGGGGAGATGGTGAGGATGATTTACTCTCAGAATGGTATTTAGATTTAGATTTACTCAAGACATTCATAGTTTAGGCCCTCCTTCTAACACCAAATATGTTGAAGCCCCGAAAATCGGGTCTACAACAAGGGGGATACCCACCTGGTTCGGACCTTGGTTGGCAGCTCCTTATCCATTTGGTATAGCGGGTCCGACTGGGGATATGGGACCAGTTTCCCAATTTATGAGTGTGTGTGTGTGTATAATTTGATGTTTCTGATCTAATGATTCCTAATTAAGATGTTCTAATACTAACTTTAATATAGTGATATGCTATTGTATTCTAATAAGCAGAAATCATCTTAGTCTATAGTAACCCGGGGTGTAATTCTTCTATTATGCGACCTAAAAAGATTTCAAATAACAACTGGTAATAAAGATCATTCAGCTATTATGAGAAAATAATGCAATAAAGATGAACCACTTCATATAAAAAGTTAGACGAAATAGTTGTGAAGAACATATCGCATAATGAGCTATTCATACATTAAGCATAAATAAATAGCTATCATCGTACAAAAGTGCCAAATGATAACTCAGGCATTCACACAATAACATATAAACAACTAAAACTGAATATCACTTTAACACATAAGCAGAAATGGTTAAGAGATAAAAGTACCATTTATAATTAGTCCTACTCATGAGCTTCAAGCGACAATGATTTATCTCTCCTTGATCTAACATCCAGTAAGAGTACAGAAGTACAACATCAGTAGCAGATATTAAATTCAAACATTAACAAATCCTATTTCATTCATTCATCAAAACCTCCTCGGAGGGTGCAAAAGTGCATGTTCTAAGGACAAGTTTTTGACAAATTTCTGGACCCTTCTTTAAATGCATGAGAAGGGTTTAAATACTACTAACTAAAACTAAAAATAAATTATTACAAAAATTCAGGATGCGGTTTAAATGACCGTCCTTTTTCTAAGCAAAAATAAAATAAAACTATTTCTAAAATTAAATATAACATCTAACCATTTCTGTATTTGCTCCTTAATATCGCAAGCATTCAGCATTGCCTGAGAAGAGTCAGTCGACCGACTTCAGCTTATAATTGTGCTGAGAAATGGAATTAGCAAGATCTGGCACCATCTTTTCGGCAGAATCGATGACGTATTTGGGAATCATCCGCTGACTATGTGACTTTACTATGTATGCCCAGTATTATTCCCAATTTAACTTGATTAGCCCTGAAATTGCTTCTCCCTTTTCTTTAGCTTTCTATTTCTAGCATGGCCTCTTGCAATTATTTTGGGGTTTGCAGATAACTAAGCAACTGGAACCTTTCCTTTTTGAGAAATTTTCTCAGCGATGTGCGGTTAGCGCAAGGCGCTAATCGCGCATCGGAAACTGCCTCTGTTTCTTGATTCGGGCTTCCTTGACGCGTTTTTCGCCTTTTGGGAGATATAAAGCTCAAAATTTGTGAAGATAATGATTTCATAAGCCCTTGACCTAAGTCTTAAAATGTTCATCTCTGTCATTGACATTGTCCGTGTATGTGAGAATTTGGGGCATTGCTGCTTTCCAATGCAGGAATGAATGAGCTAACTCTGTAGATGATGTTTTAGCTAACCTTGATGGGCCTGTAGTAGCCACAAATCCCATTACCTTAGGATTCTCTTCGCCAAGCAGATTAGGTGTGCCTTCCCAGATGGAACTTGGACTCCTTCCTTTCTTCCTCATAGTATCCTGCATACTGTCTTGTATAACCTTTTGTTCTTCATTCTAGCAGTTTATAAACGAGGTGAAAGTAATCATAAAAATAATGACAGGAAAGCTTTAAATGCCAAAGATATGAAAAAACACGCCACCTTAAGTGAATTGGCTCCTTGATAAACACAAAACCATATTTTATTAACAACTGACATATAACCCATTAATTAACTTTAAAACGCGTGACCAATTCTTGGTTTGTGGAAAAAGCTTTTTCTTGAATATTGAGCCAGGAAAATCTATGATGGAATGATTCTGCGATTTGCATTGCAGTATCACAGATCGCAACATCGTATTATCACAATTATCGCTGCATCACATTATTGTTGCATCGCAATATTGTAAGATCGCACAAGCACAAGATTGCAAGATTGTTTAATCATTATGTTTATTTTATGTGTTTTTGCGATATGCGATATGCGATATCGTATATCGACGATTTTGAGGTTTTCCAACGTGAGTGCTCATTGATGCATGAGATGCGGTGGAGTTTCGTGTCGCAATCTCTCATTTTTTACCTCATAAGGAGGCATCCTATCATTTTTGTTCTTTTGCGTGATGCGATATTTCTTAAGGAGTGACTTTACTTCCTTTATCATGAAACTTAAGCTTTTTTAGATTTTTCAAAGGTATTTTCCTAAGTTCCTGATGGCAAGCTTTATCTAAAAGGAAGTATAAGCACTAATTGATTTTTTTTTTAATTTTTACTAAGGGTCCCCACTTATTTAGTATTAGAAATAACACTATATAAAGAGGGGGGTTGTTGGTGGCCACAACACCACCATAGCTATGGCAGGACCATAAGAACCTACCAAAAAGGAAAGAGTCATAGCTGCTAGGTATGGACCTCTAGTACTACCCACTCCTTTGAATGCCATGCCTACCGGAGAATATCAGAAGTATATGCCTAAGTTCACAGGGACTGAAGGTGTTTTAGTAGAAGAAAATCTTGAGTCATTCTATAGCTATGCTAATAACCTAGACATTAGTGAAGATGATGTCTGGATGAGAGTCTTTGTCCAAACCCTTGATGGAGAGGCTAGGAAATGGTTCAGAGAACTGACCCCAAGATCTTTAGCAGATATTGAGGCTTTAGATGATGCATTTCTAAAGCATTGGGTGGATAAGAAGGATCTTCTCTACTACCACATTGAGTTTCAAAACTTAAAGAGGGAAAATGGTGAGCTACTGCCTGATTTTAATAAGAGATTTAACCGCATGTACAACAAGATACCAACTAAAGTAAAACCCATCACTACCTCTACTAGACTATCTATGCTAGTGCCTTTGATTCTAACTTTTGTTTACTATTGAGGGAGAGGTAATGTGCTTCTTTGGTTGATATGCAGGATGCAGCCTTGGAAGTAGAATCAAACATCATGGCTGTAGAGAAGCTCAAGGGGAATGATGATAGATGAAGACAAAGGGGAAAGTCTTCATCATCCCCTGATCCCAAGATATATAAAATGACCAAGATGATAAAATCATTAGCCTCTAAGATCTCCAAATTAAAGTTTGAGAAACACTCTGGGAAAGGAAGAGTTCCTAACACCTTTGCTACTCCAAATACAAATCCATATAGAAGAGAAAATGACCAGTTCCAAACTTTGAAAAGAAATAAAGATGCCAATGAAGACCAAAGGGTGAAGATCCCTTTCTAGAATGCAGTCATGGAAGAAGAGCAGTTTGAAGAAGATGATGAGATCCATTGTATGGAAGACAAACCCAACGCCCCTTTTAAACCAAAGCTACCTATGAGAAGTCATTATTCAATGACCAGATCAGCCAAGAGTGGGTTGGTGAAGCTGTTATACAAATTGAAGATCAACAAAGATATAATCTGAGGTCGAAGATGAATAATGTCAAGGAAACTCCTATTCATAAAGTTGTTGTCCCTGTAGAACAATAAGCTAATGAGTAGAAGCAACCTATACTTGGTCCTATCATCCTCAAAGCTCCAACTCATGAGGTAAGAGGCCTTGACAAGTTTGCTTCTCTTTTCCGTTTTCTATCAGAAATTCAAAAGCCAAGAATACCTATGTCCTTGATTGAACTAGTAAAGAATGAGTCCTTCAAAACATCCATCCTCGAGGCTCTCGAGCCTAAAGCCATCCAAGCCTCCACTGACTATGTAAATCTGCAAGATGACCAACCAATTGTTATTCTCAGCTCAATGATTGAAATTGTGAAGACAACTTTGCATCATTCTTTATCTCTCTATCTACTCATGATAAAATCCTTCACAACTACCTTCTAGACACTGGAGCTAGCCATAATCTAATGCCCAAGGCTGTCATGGATAAATTGGGTCTTGATATTACTAAGCCTTATCATGACCTATTTTCTTTTGACTATAGAAAGGTGGAATGCCTGGGACTAATGAAGGACCTAGCCATCACCTTGCTTAGCTACCCATGAAGTGCATGATGATTGATATTGTGGTAGTAGATGTACCCCCCAAGCTTGGTATGTTGCTTTCCAGAGGCTGGATCAACAGATTAGGTGGAACATTGCAAAATGATTTGTCCTATGCTATTGTCCCAGTTTTTGGAGGTCAAAATGGGAGATTGTACAGAGAGGCTTAGTTGGCTTATAGCATTAGTGATGAAATGAACCCCACTAATCATCCCATCTATGCTGATGACACTAATTTTGGAGCTTGTTTTCGTCAGATTGAAGAATCTTAGTTGGCCTCTACGCAGCTTCAAAAACCAGTTTGCCAGATCACCGAGGAAGAAGACCCACACATTTGGGACATGTTCTTTGAAGGAGCCTGCTCTAAGGAAGTTGTAGGAGCATGTGTAGTCCTTGTGTCCCTCACAGAGGAATACATTGATTCATCTTTAATATTAACTTTTTATGTCACAAATGACATAGAAGAGTATGAAGCAGGCCTTATCATTCAGTAGGCTTACAAAACCTTCCAAGCAAAACATCCAAGGCTGAAAGCATATAGAGATGATTGTTAATTTGAGAAAGAAACATTTCATAGAAAGGTAAAAAGAGTCAATTTTCAATTTGGTGATTGCTTTTTTAAAAGGGATGAATTAAAGGAAGGAGGAGATGTTTTTGATGGCCCAGTCAATGGGTTGTTCTTCAAACTTTATTTTAGTTATGCCTTTCAAGCCTTGGTATTGTAGATATGCTTTTTCAAGTTTTTATTTCATGCTAAATAGACTCCATGCCCAATGCAACACTAGGAGGAAGATTTGATATTGTTTTTTACAGGAAAGGCATTGTTCTGTCATTCTTGAAATCTCACAAGGAGGATTTCATCCCCAGAAGGAGCCAATGTTAGCCTTGTTTGTAAAATGACCCAAAAAATGGATCCAAATATTGCCCAAAGTCTCCAAATTTGCATAAAAGCATGCCAATCGATCCATATATGCTCTTGAAGTCTTCAATATTGCTTAAGATCATCCAAATATTGAAATAAGCATGAGAGGAGAGCCCTTGGAAGGGAAAAAGTACAATATTAGGAGGCTAAAACACTAAAAAATTAATGAAAAACCAAGTATTGGGGGCATACAAAGTCAAAGCACAACAACTGTTAGATCTGGCTGATCAATGGCCCAGATCTAAGTGGCAAATCATAATCAACACAAGCAGGCAATGGCAATGGGCGTAAGACACCGCCGATTAGTGATCGCTGATGATCGGATTGGTGGGTCGCATCAGTGGAGGTATCGGTGTAGGCAGTATGGAATGAGCGATTGCGATCGGCTATTAAACGTGGACCATCGACCATGCATGCAGATCAGCGTCCCACATTGCATTGGCAAATCATAATGGGGAAACCAAGGGGCAAAGCCTTTACACCTTCATATGTGTGATACGATGATGTTGACCCAATGGTATTATAAATATTATTTGATAATATTTGAGGTCTCCAGAAAGTCTAGTTTCAATGCATTTTCAATCTATTTCATTATATAAAAAAATACAAAGGGGAATTTGGTAGCACCGATAGCGATGAAGCCTAGACCCGAAAGGGTTCAGGAATGAAATCTATAATATTTGAAGTCTGCCAAAAGCCATTTTCATGTGTTTTCAGAGTTTTTAAGCGTATTTCAAAATACAAAGGGATTAAGGGACCGGGCCATCTACAATAGGCGACAACAACCCAAAGGGCGGACTTGATAGAGGAATAAACCCTTTTTGAGGACTTTTGAAGTCCGAAAAGGACATAGATGATCGGGATTTCTCAATGTTGTTGTGTTTTCTGTTTAAAGAAAAAACATTCATTATTTTTTGCAGAAGTCCACAATATGGTAGCATTGCTCTGTGTCAATAGAATGCATGCATTGCTAAACATTTGAAAGGGCCACAGCATGTGTAGCTCATCCTAAGCCGAAAAAGCAATCTTGGAGAAGCGCAACGAAACATAGCATGTGGAGCTTACCCAAAACAAACAGAAACATCATGGGGCGTCAACAACGCTCAACGAAAAGATTACAAAACCGATTATCGAGCATTTCTAGCACGAGAGAGCTCCCAGATACTGCATGAAACTACCTAAAGGTGTTTATTCTTCTGTCAGAAGGAGAAAACCTCCAAGCCATTCTTGCCTATTCAGGGAATCAAATAGTTAAGGGACAGAGAGGATAGATTATGATTCTGAGCTTTTGAGAGCTCAGGAGCATTGTAAAAGGCTTATAAAAGGCTAGAAACTAAATGTAACAAGGGTTGAACTTCTAGAGAGTGTTGAGACTTTGCGACTCAAGCTTCTCATCTCCATTCATTAGCAATACAATCTTCTTTTGTTGTTATATGTTCAATGTCCATTTTCTCTTCTGTTCTAAGCTTGCACTTGAATAGGTTGTTCATGTTTCTTTTGTATCTAATGCCAGATAACTTTCATCTTATCTCTGCGTTGATAAATTAGATTTGAAAGCTTCTTTACTGCATGTAGCTAGCCATTCATATGTGGTTATATATTCATTTGCTGGTACAATCAGTATTCTCATTTGCTGCCTATAGCTAGCCATTCATATGTGTTTATATATGCATCTGCCTGTATGGTCAATATTCTCCATTGATTCATTGGATCTACAAACTATTGAGCATTATTGGTCTAAAGCCTTGTAAGCTTAGGGTGTTCATGCATGTCTTGAGTAAAAACATAGTTTAAATGGTTATCTGGCTTGATCTAAACCATCATCCATTCCAATAGTTCAGAGAAAAATATTGAAGATTATATGTTACGAGGCATCTCCAATATGCAACCTAGGAGAGTTTCTTGGAGTGATAACAGTTCCCACACTCATTTCCACAACTACACCCTTACAACCATTATCTTTATTCAATTTTCTTCATCCCTTTTGTTCTCTCCATTGTCAACCATTTTTCTCTATTCAGAGTACTCTGTGTCCCTTTTTTCATAAAATTATTAGTCTACATAGCTAGAGATGGGCATAGTAGATGTCATGATGCAATTGGTAATAGAGCGGGGGGGGATAAAAAGGTCAACACAATACTAAGTCCCACTTGTCATTTGAGCTCAAAGGAAAGTAGACGAGGAAACAAGTAGATATCATGCATGCATTCTGACCAACATTCAAAGCTAAATTGAAGTAGTTGAAGATGGGACTAGAGACTCACCACACTACATTACTAATATTGATCTAATGAAAGAAGGAAGAGATTGGATCCCTCACACTAGTGGTAGTTGATCATGTCAAAACCCATAGCTATGAGTGATTAATGCATAATGGAAAATTAAAACTATTATTGGTAGGGTCATTCAAGATAAGGAGGATGTGCAACAAGAGAATCATGCCCAATTAGATGAGATACAAATGTACCTCGAGAAGATGGAGCAAAAAAGTAATATTCTAGATGACCATCTTGCCAATATCACATTTGTTAATCCTCAGGATGACCCTGGCAAACCTTAAATGATCTAGTGGACTCCCCCACCTACTATCTATGATACATGGTGTTTTGTTGTCTTACATAGTTTTCTATCTTCATGTGTTTACAGTGAATTCCAATTAGTTCTAGTTTACAATGATGGACCATTTTTTAATGTAATGACAATATAGCAAACAAATATACACTTACTATGTGAATGAAGCTTATGTTTTACTATTAGTCTAGTTTCTTGATCTTTTATGTTATGCTAATGGTCTGATTTCCTTAGTAGAAACAACGAAATATGATTGGATTGTAACTTTTTAAGTCAAAATTAATACAAATAATCTTATTAACTTACAATAATAAATAATAATTTGATGATAAGATGATAATATTGATATTAAATAAAAATAAATTTTATTTTTAAACCATTTCTTAGGATAATTTTTTTTTATTTGAAAGCCTTATAATCTGGAATTAAAATATTTATAAACACAACAAATATTTAAATATATTTTAATTAGAGTAATATTAATGTAAATATTAATAAGAGATTTTTTGTTTTTTATTTTTTAAATTAACTTTTATATTATATTTACTCCATATTAAAATCATTACTCTAATTTTATAATGTTTTAGAATTGTAAAAGTGTTCAATTTTGTTGATATAAAATCTTGGTTTCTTTATATATTTAGAAAACACCCATTCAATTTAAAATAAAAATAATTTTTAGTACATTTTATCGAGGTCATGGAAAAAAAAACCCTTTATATGTTACTCTATGTAAAATATAATATTATATTTTCATTCAAATTTGTGTAAAATACTAAAAAATATAACTTTATAATATTTTAATAATATTTTAGTGTATAAATTAAACTGCAACTAAAATATTAGAAAATATATAATAAAAGATGTGTCACTGTCACATTCAAAGATAAAGAGTGGTAGAATTATTTTGCATTTTAAATAAGAGACATTTTAGGAAATTCGAAGAGAATAAGTGATTTAATTATTCATAATGTAGCAACCTTGGTGAAAATTTCATGTAATAAATGTTAATAAAAGTAAAATAATAACCATAATTATTGGACACTTATTCCAAGCTAAATATTAGGCAAGGCACCCTAGTGTGGGTGTTGATTTCGGTTATTATGCCTAAGCAAATTGGCAAAGGCAATGGAAAAGGCTTTGGAAAGCAAAAATGACATTTTTGGCATTTTATTTATGAAAATAATGGAAAGTAGGAGAAAAGAAAGGTGAAAGGTCACAGGTTGCATGTGAGGAGGAAAATGAATGAAAATATGGGAAAATTAAGAAAATAGAGGCATCATTAATAAAAAGGCTTCTAATGATCAATTCATGGCTTTTTGTTAGTTTAGTTTTGGAGCTCTCTCCGTATTCTCTCTCTCTCTCTTTCTCTCCCTCTCCCTCTTGGATACTTAGAGTTTTCTTGGAACACCTTAGGATTGCATCAAGAATTGAAAAGAGGAAAAAGCAAGCAAATATCAAGCAAGGAATAGAAGGATCAAGACGCCACAGTAGGATTAATTGTAGGTATCGATTTGCATGTGTGATTTCCTTGCTATATTGGGCATGCATGGTTATGCATGTGTGTTCTTCATTCTCTTGCTATCATGGGCATGGGTTTTTCCATGTGTAATAATATTTTTCATTCTAGCCTTGCATTTTTTGGATAGCCATAGTGTAGTATATATTTTTGTATTTGGTTGATATGGATTTTCAAATGGACTTGAAGTTGAGTGGGGTGGTCCCAATATTACTTACAAGACCTAGAAATCCTGGGATGGGATACATGATAAAGCCTAAATGTGAGCACCTTGATTGAGCCTAGGAATCCCTTAACCAGTAATGGTGGGATACAGGGTAAAACTCAATGGTGAGTACCCATGATTGGGTCTAGGAATTCTGGGACGGGATACAGGGTAAAATGCAGAGGGTGGAGACCTCATTGACCTAAGAATCCCCTGACTGGTAATTTTGATATACACAGTAAAGACGAGAGGTTGGGACGAAAACATTTGTCACAGGGTAGGTGGAGAGATCTAGTGGAATCCATGCTTGTTTCGACTTAGTCATAGGGTAAGGATTGCGGTAAATACTGGTATTGTATGTTTATTGTTTATAGCTTAGTGATCTGGTGGGGATTGAAGTAAAGCCTAGTTCTATTGTTAAGGGTGAGTTGGTGTAGTCTTGGGAAGCCCTTGTTGATTTTGGTGATAAGTCCCAAATTCATGCTTGGAATATGGCATGGGGGTGATTGACTGAAAATAGACTTGGATTAGCCAAACTACGGTCTGGTGGAATGTGGTAGTCCCATACTAGGTTGGCTTTGCATTCATTAATTAGAACTATTTCTCCTTAGTATTTTATGAGCAAACGTACTGGTCCATAAGACACATTTATGGCTCATGTATCCTTCATATTTTTGTTGGATATATGTTGGTTATGAGCATGTTATATGATAGTGATGATGTATGGATCTCATCATGTTGTATTTGTGAATAAATGTATAAGGAATATGTGACCTAATAGTTGATAATGTAGCTAATGTCATAAAACATCAATGCTTCTTAGCCATTCTCAGATAAATATGAGACCCCTATGCTCAGATCTGTTGTTCTGACCTTTAGAATGCATATTTGTGCCATGTTTGATTAGATGAATGTAACGGCTAGTAGTGGGCGAGTCAAGTATTTGTTCAAGTATTTGCATTTGTATCAGTGTTCCAATGTTACTTTTAATTTCTAAAAGTTTCATGGAGTTTTGGGTAGTGACTTCAGTCTTATCACTAAAAAAGTGGCACAAAATCTTGGGTTGCTGGCTCAAAACTAGATGAAAAATACCCCATTCGCTTACATGCCCATGCTGTGAGAGCAACTAGAGGGCCCTAGTCACTTACATGCCCATGTCGTGGGAGTGATCGAGGCTCTAGGGAAGTGAAGTGTCAAGTTATTGTAGGGGTTGATCACATGGAAGGGATGGTTGTATCTTCTAGGTTCTATGGTATGTCTAGAAGGTCATATTGGTTTTTTTTTGAGAGTTCCACCTCTTTATGGTGACCTAGCAGGCTGAATTAGATTGTAGTATCCTCTCGTCACATGTTTACCCTAGGGGAACAATTAACTTCTGTAAATGTGGGAGGAGGGTATTACAAAGTTGTATTAGAGAATGGTTCACCCCTTGGACTAGATGAGTGGTGTGTCTTGGTCATGTATTCATTTCGATTGCATATGTGTTACTTATACTTGTGTTCTATGTGTTTGGTTCATATGTATGGTGTTGGTCATGGTTGTAGTGATGTCTCCATGTGAAAGTGGATGGTGTATTGTTGGGTGTGTTTATCATGAGTATAGGTCAATTATCAACTAGTTATGTGTGTCAATTTTTGTATGTATTGTGTATGCATGAATGATTTCCATATGTTGGTTATGCATGCATGGATATAGGTGTAGTTGTCATGCATGATTTCATTTTGCGTGGTTGATATGGTCATATATTGATGACTAAACTATGGTTAGGATGATATCTATATTCTATTATGATTATGTTTATACATGTATTTTACTAACTTGATGGATCTTGCAGATAAGATATCTTCCCTGAGCTACACTGTGGTATGTTGATTATGTTTATATTTTTGATTAGCTAGTCGGTATGTTTGGTAGGAAAGAGATTAGGATGAATAGAAAGATGGTAGACTACAGTTCTTGAGACTCTCCCTATGGATCAGATGACTATTATGATACTTAGCATTGTGTTGACTTAGTACACACATGGAGAAGCTTGAAGGAAGAATTAAGGAGTTGCAAGTAAGATAATGATAGAATCATACAGACACATGAGAAACAAACAAAATTCAATGCAATAATACATTAGAGTTTGTCAGACTTGCAGAGAAAGGGACCACTTTGGATTAGCCATTGATAGGAAAATAAGATTGATGGGGCATATGGAAGTAGATCTCATGGTGGGCATAGCTCAAATAGAGATGACAAGGTTAGAGATGGCAGGTCCTTGGATACTCTAGATCAGAGAGTTGATGGACATAGGTATTATTCTAGTTTTCGTTTTGACAGAAATTATGATCGTCATTGTTATCACTCTTAGAGGAGGAGTGACACAGGATATTTTTTAGATGTGTTTAAGGAAGCTAAGCCACCTTCGTTTAATGGATATTTGAAGACTATGGAGGATGCAAAGGCTTGGTTACCTAGGATGAAGAAGTTCTTTAAGTTGCATAATTACACAGATAATATGAAGGTGAGAGTAGCTATCTTCAACCTGAAAGGTAAAGAAGAAATATGGTGGGAATATGTGAAGTGGTTCAGAGACAGTAGGATAAAATAGTTGAGTTGGCATGAATTCAAGAGACTTTTCAGGAAGAAGTAGTTGTCAGAGAGTTAGTACAATAGAAAAGCCAAGAAATTATATGAGCTTAAAATGGGACTGATGACAGATGAGGAGTATACAACTAACTTATTGGATCTATTGAGGTATGTAACATATCTTAAAGATGAAGAGGCTAGTGTTCAGAGATTTGTTAGTGGATTTCAATCAACATTTAGGGATCATATTGAATATGATGAACCTTGGTCACTTGAGGAAGTGATTTAGAAACTAAAAGATTGTTATGAGTAGTCAAAGCGTAAGAATGAATCCTAGGAAGGATGGAAAGGGAAAGATAAAGGTAAAAGTAAATGGTAGCCGAAACGAGCAAGGCCTTAGAATGAAAAAGAGAAAGAGAATGTTGCACCATACAAGAAGTTCAACATAGCTAGATAGGAACATGGATCACAATAGTAGAATAGAGGTGATGGTATGAGATGGTTGGAGTGTTGGATATGTGGTAAAGAGAATCTCAAGAGATAGTTTCCAGTGTATTAGTGTGGTAGGCCTTAGATTTATAATACAAAGGAGGCGCAAATTATTGGGGATGTCAAGCAAAGCATTCCTCATATGTATGCAGCGTTAGATAACAGGCAGGTAGATCACTAGGCATCTATCATTGAGATGGGTGGTAAGCTTTGTGATCATTTTTTTTCTATTTTGATTGACCCTAAATTTGATTATATTTATATTAGTCCTAACTTGGTGGATAAGTGTGGTTTTAATAAATAAATGCAAGCATAAGCTTGGTTAGTTCAGTTGGCTTACAATTACCAAGAAGAGAGTTGATTATTGGGTAAGAGATTGTGCATTTCAACTAAAAAATATGTCTACATCAACACATCCAAAAGTATTTCCATTGGGGTCATATAGTATTCTTTTGGCTATGGACTAGTTATATCTTCACAGGACCAAAGTGGATTGTTATGACAAATCTATTGAATACTTGGAAGACAATGGGGAGTAGAGAATCTTAGAGGGTAAGAAGAAGGAAACATCAATTGGGATGGTGTATCTATGCAGGAAAAACACAGGCACAAAAAATGGTGTGTGTTATTTGTAGTACACATTTCTAGTGACAAAGGTAAGAAGGATGAGTATGCAGAGGTATTGAGCAGGTACCCAATTTTACAATAGTCTCAGGATGTGTTTCTAGCAAAGAATTAAGAGTTGTCACCTCACAGAGTACTAGATTTTTCTATTGATTTGGTACCAAGGGAAACACTAGCATCGAAGGAACCTTAGATGATGAACACTCTACAGTTAGTAGAGTTGAAGTTGTAGTTGAAGGAAATGATTGACATGTGATACATTAGGCTAAGTTTATTGCATTGAGGTGAAACAGTATTGTTTGTGAAGAAGAAGGATGATACTCTCACATTATGAATTGACTACAGGAATTGAAAAAGGTGACTGTTAAGAATAAGTATTCCTTGCTGATGATTGATGAGTTATTTGATCAGTTTAAGGGAGCAACATTGTTCTCAAATATTGATCTGAGATCCAAATATTGTCAAGTAGGCATCAAAGAAGAGGACATTTAAAAGGCAACTTTCTAGACCAAGTATGAACATTATGAGTTTGTTGTAGTTACATTTGTTTGACTAATGCTCCATATACCTTTATGTGGTTGTTGAATAGTGTGTTGGGTCCTTATTTGGAAAAATTTGTTATTGTATTCATTTGTTACATCATGATACATTCTAAGAATGAGGAAGAGCATGTTGATCATTTAACAGTTGTATTGATATTATTGAGAGACAATCTATTGTATGCTAAGCTCAGTAAATGGAATTTATTTTAGATAAAGTTGCCTTACTTGGGACATGTTTTTTTTAAGGAAGGCATAATAGTAGATCTAGAGAAGATAAGAGTTACCATGGAGTGGTAAAAATATTAGAAATGTGGAAGAAGTAAGATCATTTATATAATTAACAGGTTACTATAGGAGGTTCATCAGGAACTTCTCCCAGATTGCATATCATATTACTTCACTGTAGAGGAAAGGTAAGAAATGTGAGTGGATGGAGGAATATGCAACAATTTTTTAGCAGTTAAAGTAGTTATTGTCAAATCATCTAGTGTTAAAGATTGCAGACCCAAACAAAGAGTTTGTAGTGTGTAAAAATGCTTGCAAGAGATGACCTGGTGGAGTCCTTATGGAGGAAGGACAGGTAATTTTCTAGGAGTCACAAAAACTAAATGAGCACGAATGAACTATCTGACACATGATCTTGAGTTGGCAGTGATCATCCATGCATTGAATATGTGGAGGAAGTACCTTTTTGGCAGGAGGTTTGTATTGATGAGTGATAAAAGTGGGTTGAGATCCTTGTTTGACGAACCAAATCTAAAATGCAAGCCAAGCTAGATGGTTGTCAATGATTAATGGGTTTGACATTGAGATTAGGTACATCAAGGGTAAAAAGAACAGGGTTTTAGATGCTCTTAGTAGGAGGGTACATGTAAATCACATTGAAATTATGAGCTCTTATGGGACAATCTTATACGATCATATCTTACAGGCAGGTTAGAAGGATAACGTACATGGAGCTCATGCACGCACATGTTATAGAAGATTACAAGTACAAGTACAATTGCAGAGGACGTGGAATATAATCTCTCAGCAGATGGCTTGATCAGATTTAGGGACACGATATATGTGCGAGACGACAATGAACTCAAGAACATTATCTTGAGGGAGTTTCATGCGAAACCATATTCAGGACCCCCAGGATATCCAAAGACATTGATTGTAGTGAAAAATATCTATTATTAGCCAAACCTGAAGAAGGATGTGGCAAAGTTTGTGGCTAGGTTCTTGAATTGTCAGGAGGTGAAGGCAATGTGCAAGCATCCATGTTTAGTACTGCAACCGATAATGATTCAAAAGTAGAAATGGGAGGTCATTTCGATGGATTTCATTACACATTTGATGAGGACAACTAGACAATATGATTCCATTATGGTTTTGGTGGACAAGGTGACAAAGGTAGCACACTTCATTCTAGTGAAGAAGACATATTCAACTAGTGATGTGGCACAAGCATTCATTAGAGATGTTGTCAGATTTCATAGTGTTCCCAAAAAGATTGTGTCAGACAGTGATGCAAAGTTCACCTCCAAGTTTCGGAAGGAGTTTTTTATGGGTTTACATATAGATTTTTCCTTCAATATGACTTATCATCCATAGACAAATGGATAGATAGAATTGGTGAAACATGTATTAGAGGACATGTTGGGGATGTATGTGATGCATCAATAGAGGAGATGGGAGGAGTATCTTCCATTGGTCGAGTTCATTTATAGTAATGGTTACCAAGACTCTTTGAGAATGAGTCAATTTGAGGATCTCTATTGTTGGAGTTGTCATACTCTCATCATTTTGATTGACTCGATGAGTAGGGTGCTGATTCGACTAGATATGTTGGAAGACATGGAACAGGAAATGCATGTAATTAAGAAGAATCTAATTGTAGAAGAGGACATGCAAGAAATATATATAGATCATAATAGGTTTTTTAAGGAGTTTCAAGTTGGGGAACAAGTGTACATGTACATCAAGCCAAAGAAGATCTCCTTGCGGATTGGATGAAGTGCCAAGATGGCATGCCGATTCAGTGTAGCTTTCAAGACATTTGAACGGATCAGACTAATAGCCTATCGAGTTGCACTGGCTTCGATAGTGAAATTCCATGATGATTTCCATGTATCATTGCTTAAGATGTATGTTAAATATGTTGATCATGTGATTGACTATTCTGTATTATAAGTGGATCCAGAAGGAGAATAATAGCCAAAATCAGAGTCTATATTTAAAATAAAGATGCTCATGCTCTATAACCGAGAAATCAAGTAGGTTAAAGTGTAGTGGAAGCACTTTGGACACAATGAAGCTACATGGGATACGACGGATGAGATGTGGGCTATGTATCCTCCATTATTCACTGGTTGAGCGAATGTGCTTCATATATTTTTGTGGTATATGTTTGGTATGAAAATTTTGTTATGTGTATGTATATGTATACAATATGTGCATTTTTTTGATATATGTGTATCGGTGTGAATTTGAAATATATATTCTCATCTTCATGTTCTTGTCATATATCCTACCTATGGAATGAGAAAAACAAAATACTACCCATTGGAGCTCTCATAGCAAAAAAAGAAGCATAAATACTTGAGATATCCTAATTTAATTATTTCCATAGGTTGAGAATATGTTTTTTGATGTCACCATCCTTTTATCCAATTATATTTTCACTATTCTGATAAGTTTTTAGTCGACTCTTTGAGAGGTCATCAACACATTGATTTATATCCCTACAAATTTTATTAAATGTGATATGAGGGAAGTGAATACGATTTGTTATAATTCTTTGTTGTATAGGTAGTAATGTGTAGATCATCAATTGAGATGTTCCATTCATCAAGTCTACAATTTTCAACTCTCGTAAAGATGCTCAAAACATAATTTTCAACTCTCCTAAAGATGCTCAAAACATATAGTTTTGTATATTTTTTGTGGGTGTTCCTATGTTTCTCCAAAGAAATAGAAGAAATGTGAAATTTTTGTGATGGTTCAGCCACCAATTTCTTCTTTTGGTGAGGTATATTGAGCGAATCCATAAAATAATTCCCATTGGTTTTTATTTATGATCACAGGTTTAATGTTGGGAAGTAGCAGAATTTTCTTATGAATTGGATAAAATGCTCCCTAAATACTTAGACTTTGAAAACAAACAAAAAGAAAATAATATCCCTCATCTTCAAGGATAACATGATTCCATTCTAGTCATATGACTATATTATAGTATATTATATATAATATTGTAATATTATAATATCTAAAAATAAAATATTATATAACATTTAACGTAATAGCATATAATATTGAACATTATTAACTGTATAGAAAGAGGAAGGATTTCACAAAATGTAAGATTAGTTCGATTTAGAAATTCATCGAAATCAAAAAATCAGTTTAAAAACAATATACTAAAACTTGTTCACATTTCACTAAATTAATGTGGTAAAGACACATGTAAGGTCCTAACTTGAGTTTAGATTATTTCGACATGAATATATTGATTTTTATTGGAATAGGTGCATTGATTTTTAATGTAGATGTTGACTTCCAATCTTATTTGATTGGTTTAACTTGATGCATTAATTTTAGCATATATGTTGATTTCTATTCCTATTTTTTTTATTGCATTAGATGAATTGATTTAAGCATAAATGTTGATTTATAATATTATTTTATTTTTTGCACTAGATGTATTGATTTCAGTGTAGATATTAATTTATGATCTAATGTAACTAGATGAATAATGTGAATTACTTTAAAAAACAATATGTTAATAATGTAAATTGATTTCATTTTATGTTCAAATTAATTATGAATGAAGTGCATTGATTTCTTTGTTACATTACTCATAAGCCTAGATCCATATCAAATGGAAATAAATAAAAAAACAACCTAGGTCCATCATAATCATCAGCGTACATCCATATTGAATATAAATATACAACAAAGAGTAAGTCAATCGCGAAAGACACAAGAAATAACAACTAATGATTCATGGATTTCATTGTAGGTGTTAATTTGTGATATAATATAAACAGATGGCTGATGTGCATTATTTTCAATGTAACTATATTAATAGTGCACAATGATTTTAGTGTATGCATAAATTAGTTATTCATGTTAGGAACTTATTTCTATGTTACAATATATATCAACATAGATATATATTAAATATAAATAAAAAGAAAAAGAGCCAAGATCCATCTCAATCATCAACGTAGATCCATCCTAAATAAAAATGAACAACAAAGAAGAAGTCCACATAAAAATGCATAAGCAATGACAATTAGCAAATATTTTCAACAAGAAAGGGAGAAGCAAAGAGCATATAAACATAGAAAATTAAAAAAAATAAATATTGAAGAATGAAAAAAACATATCAAAGAGGGTATGAAAGAGAATATCAACAAACAAGGGCATAATAAATGAGAAATCAATGTCAAGAGTAAATAATAGAATAAAATGCACAATCACAAGGAAATAAACAAAAAATGTAAGGGCAATGAAAATTGAAGACCATGAATAATAACAAAAATAAAAATATGAGTAACAAACAACATATCGACAAATAAAACAATATTTAACCGACTCAGGCATAGTACAAGGTGCAAAAGAAAATCCTATGAAAAACATGTTTAAAAGATACCTATGGCCAAGGTAAATATTTAACTATTCTTGATATAAATATTTTACATCAAAAAATTCATCACAAGATTGATAAGTTAAAATATGCAATTTGTGTGAGGATTCATATGCCAAAATTTACGTGTTTAAAATAAATACAAGCTTCATGTGCATGAAATGTAGAGGAGAAGGAACTCATCATATTAATTTTAGGCATATTTTTAAACATATTTAAAATGATTAGATTAGTCATATGTTAGATAATTTTCTTGTGGTCACACACAATTGAACGTAACATACATCCATCTCAAATCCATATCTATCAACCACTAACCTGTATCAAATTTGTCAATGTGCAAACCATTCAACAAGCTTTCAACTCAAAAAGAGGATTGCACATCAAGAGACTTGCTCCCTCTTAACACTTGATAGATCAAAATTTAAGATAGATCTAGGTTGGTATTATTAATTGATGTAGTCTAAATCTTCTATGCTTTTTTTTCCCTTTTGATATATATTTTTTAGTTAATTTTGTTCTAGATTTGAGAAAGATTTGTTGGAATAATAATTTTGAGTTATAAATTCCACATAATTCAAGTTCTCTAAATGTCTTTTTGATTTTTACATTTAAGAAACCATGTTTTACCAAAAATTATATCACCATATTGAAATTCAAATCCAAAAATACAAAATGAAAACACAAAATAAATTAAAGTATATAATTAATGTGATTTATAATTTAAACTATAAATATAAATAGAATTACATAAACTAATTTAACAAAAATTGGAACTTATATTATTATCTTTCCCTTTTGGTAAAAAAAAAAACATATTGTTTAAAAAAATTAATGTAAATTAAAAATTATAAACTATATTAACATTTATTATACTTTTATAATCAAGCCCGTTTAAAATTTCTTGAATAAAAAATCATTTTAAAATAAAAAAATGCACTATAAATATAGCACATCAAACAAATTTTAGCTAAATCTAATTAATTCATGGTTTATAAGTTAAAAGCTTTTTAATAAAATAACACATGACATGTACCATGGGGGAGACCAATTAGTGTTTGAAGTAATGTGAGTGTTGAGAAAAGTGAGAGACCTAAGATTCACAAGACATGTCATGGATCTCTAGGGGTTTACTAGTAGTTGGGTCCCTCTAGGATACAAACAACTAACACATGGCATTTATAATTACAAGGGTTCATCATATGAGAGGGAGTGTTCATCTCTAATTTATAGTTAAATTGTTGCAATATTAAGGGCCATGCATTAAGGCAATCATTCATTTACTTCCTTTCCATATTGTCTATTGAATATTACTTTATACCATTATTGGATGTGATAATACTTTATAAGAATTGTTATGAGGATTTATGTGATAAACTGTAGAATATATACGGCAATGTTTTTTTCTTTTTCTTTTAGCTTAAGATATCATACAATTGGAACCTTGTTCGTAATATTCATTAATATGACATTGTTTCAACATCTATTTAATTTACCTTGTTACATGAAAGATTTTATGGTTCTATTGAACAACATTTACAATGGTTATTAATTATTATAATAAGCATACACATGTAATATTAGCCATGATTGGTTGGATGTAAGGAATTATATGCTAATCCGTCTCACTTGCAACACATAGTTAACATATTATAATAGTTTATGGTACCGACAAGAAATTTCTAGAGATTTCTTTGGATTTATGCCACTTGGCATCTTGATTCATTTCTAGAGGTGTGGGTGAAATCTACAATGCAAGGTATCTAGGGTTTCGATCAAATGGTGAATGCGGATGCAATTGGTTGTTGAGTGACTAACCACCCTACTCGGGTGTCCGACCTCTCATTCCAACTTTTCCCTCCTCTACTTCTGGTCTTTCCAACCACTGTGAGGAAAAATATGCCAACAAAAACCTTTTAATGGCTTTACACCTACAATGTATAGACTATCCTCATGTCATTCTATAAGTTTTCTTTTTACTCTGCTTTTTACCATGTTTTTCCCCTTTAGCACTGCTTTAGGGGTTGAGTTGAATTCCCTTATCAGAGAGGGCTAATTCTTGGTGCTTGTAGATTCAGGCCCTTACAATGTGATATAATCCCTTTTTGAAATCATTTTCCTTTAATGTTTAACACTTTATGAGCACTAATTCCTATTCTAAATTCCATGGGGTAGGATGGAAGGGAATGCCAATAGTTTTTAGCAAGTAAATATGGAATTTTCATTTATATACCCTTAAATTTTATTAAGAATTTATCTCCTCATAGAATTTACTTACCGGATTGATATTTCTTGTGTGGTTGGGGTTACAATATTTCCTAATTATTTTTGCAACCCTATGCTCAAATTTCATCCAATGTTTCTTGGCTCCTACCAAACCACAAATTTCTTGTGACTGGTTTGTTGACTTGCCTATAGGCTTCTCTACCTTCTCACGTTTTTAGATTTCCTAAGCCATTGCCGATGTGATTCATTTTTTTACTAAACTAGGGTTTTATTTTTCTTTTTTTCCCTAGAAAGGATTTGAAGGCGTCATGTCCTAATTTTATTATTTGTGACCTCGGACCCTGTCAAAAATTTTCCTATAATGCCTATTTGGTTGCATATATCTATGGTACACAATTATGGAATTATTCGTTGTTAGATGTATAATTAAAAAAAAAAAAGAATGTTATTACTTCCACAAACAACCCTATTTCCTTGAAAAGAACCAATGTACCCGACTGTGTAATTTTATTTGGACTATGTTTAATTGAAGGGGTCAACTCTCTTATTTTGTGTGACTGTATTTTATACTACTCTAAAATTGGAATGACATTATCATTTCTCTATTTTTATTACTTAAGATTACCCCTAAGATATTATGTTCAGTCAAATATTAAATAGTCATGTGGGACCATTATATGTATGCTGGTTTTGCAATGTTGGTTAAGATATTATTTGAAGGTTTATACTTATGAGCCCTGGTAATTTCTTGTGAGGGTTTCTTTCCCTATTTCAAATCGTTGTCAAATGTTATAAATATAACTTATTATGTATATCAATTGACGTGCACACTATCAATTATTATTATTTGGTTATTAGTCCTATTTATTTTCTTAAAATAAATATTTGTTAACTAGCATGGTTTATCTTGTTCTTTTAGAAACATGCAACTGCTAAGATTTATTTTCAATTTTGAGACTTCCCTTTCATAAACTTTGTATAATTTGGCTTACCATTTGTAATGTTGTTGTTCGCCTATTGGGGTTATAAGGGTTTTCTACATGGCTCCAATTTATTTCCAGCTACAAACCTTAACACTAAATTTTGGTTAATTCACAATAGCTTATTATCTTCCTTATAATTATACTATGTTTTTAGAAGAAAATCTATAAGTTTTATTCTAGGGGTAGAGGGACTATACCCAGGATATCGATTTAGGTCAAATTGACTTATGAACTAACCACATACCCACTAAAATCACAATAAAGGTAGATTTTATATTTTCAGATGATAAGCATCACCATTCTCATAATAGGAATATATTCATCTTCTATTTTCTTAACATCAAATAATTATTGTACTTACCACCTAATTTCAAATATGTTAAGAAACTATCACATAATATAAATTAGCAATACTTATCTAAATATTTAGTCTGAGACTAGTTGTGCAACAATCACAAAATATATGGGTACCCACCTCTCCTCCCAACCAACGAGACTAGTCTTATATTGTGTCTCCCCTTGAGCTTTCTCCATATTAATTGTAGTTCCATGAATATAATCAATTTTGATTGTTTGCTTCAATTACCATTTGGTCCCAACAAGACTTGGTTGATAAACCCTAAACTAAGAACTCAAGTCTTAGATGGACTACACTGGCCAACCATCTTTGGAATCCTTTCAGTACACTCTTCTTCCTTTCATATCTTTCCACTATTTTATTCCTTCTTTCACCTCAGGTTCCTCAATACTAATGTATTCATTTGGAAGGATTATTATTTCCAAGAAACAATAACCGCCTAACCCATAGTTGTCCAACTACCTAAGTGTGAACCTATTTTAGTAGTGTGTCCCATATTGATTTTATGATCGTTACACCATCATTATAAAATTAATAATTAAACAAAATAAAAATAAATTATCCATCAATGTCAAATATTATTTTTTCCTTTTCGAAGACCCGTAAAGTAAAACAAAGTCTTTAACTGCAATAAATCAGAATCGACCAACTTTACCATAGGACATCACATCTCCCCCCCTTGAGTGAAATGTCATCCCAATGTTTTCCAATCTCTTAGAACATGATAGGATAATCTTCTTTTATAAATTTATAATCCTCCTAGGTAGCCTACTCTGGTCTAACATGTCTCCACTGCACTTTAACCTAGGTGATAACTTATTTCTGCGATATTACTTCTCTTTGATCGAGTATACGTAGGGGTTTAATAAAAAAATCACCATTTGATTCAAGCTACAATTATAGGCAATGAGTTATCATTAGTTTATACATGTCAAAATAATGGCTATACACATGTATGCAATCTTATAAATTAACTTACTTGTATATCTTTACAATTAATAATGTGTCTGGGATCATAAATATATTTCTTTATTAATGATACATGAAACATGTTATGCAAATGTCTATGGCTTGGTAGGGCTAGCTAATAAGCCACTGGCCAAATTTGAGCTAGAATTTGAAATGGGGCATAAAATGAGGGGCCCAATTTGGCACAAACTCCCCAATGCAAAGTACTTCTTTTAGGTTTCACTCATAAATACAAATGATCCCCAAGTTGAAATTATCAATAGCTATATCAGTGTAAGTATTTTCTTTGTCCTATTTAGCCTTTAGATTCATCCTCAATTTTTTCACCATGCTCTTCATTTCTTTTAATATTTCTGGCCATAAAATCAATTTATCTTTATTGTTGTTGCAATTAATCACAATTAATGGGTGTTCTACAATTACATCAATATAACACCTCAAATGGACTCAATTTTAAGGATTCATGCTAGCTTTTGTTGTAGGATAGTTATACCAAGTGAAGGTAGTTTTCTCATTTACTTGGTTGCTACATCACATACATTTTTAACATAAACTCTAGCACTTGGTTCACCCATTCTGTTTGTCAATCCATTTGACGATGATAAGCAATAATGAACTATACTGTGTACCCAACACTAGTTGAAAATGGCTAATGAGTTACTAAAACAATTGACTAAAATTTTCATATAAACGACTATTTTTCAGTCAGTGACCAACAGTAGCGAATTTATAGTATCTTATAACACCAACAATTTTTAGTCGTTTCTAGCTTAGTCATTGATTGATTGTCTCAATTATGTTGTCTAGTAGTATATTTGGTCATTATTTCAGTCATTGATTTGTTCATTAATGCAGTCATTGATTTGGTCATTGATTGCCACAATTAATGACCAAATATACAACAAAATATATTACTAAATAATCACCTAAAAAAACCAATTAATGACCAAAGAAATACGACCAAAATGTTAGTCATATTATAAGAAACTGTAAATTAACTACTAATAGTCATATATATGCAAAGTCTATTCATTGTTTGAAACCAATTAATGACCAAAGAAATATGACTAAATTTTAGTCATGTTATAAGATACTGTAAATTATTTACAAATAGTTGTATATATGCAAAAATTAGTCTTCATTTGTAATCACAAATTTATAATTTGGAGTAGTCATTTATCTTTTTCTAGTAGTTTCATATTCAGTATATAAATGACTACTTTAGTAGTTTATATTCATTTCATTTACTTTCATTAATAATCGGTTTAAACAACTAATTTGGTCGTATATTCATTTTATTTGTGTTCATTATTAATAAACATAAGCTACTAATCTAGTAGTTTTCGATTGATTTTATGTGTTCATTATTAATCAACATAAATTAATTAGTATGATTTTGCAACTAAATTTAAAAACAATGCCATACAATGTACATGTTCATCTAATATGAAAACACAGAGTTACATATGCTATTACAAGACTAACTAATATCAAGTCCAAATATAAATAATTCCAACCACATTAATTATATTATATAAATTGTGAAGTATTACAATATTATTTTCCAACTTAATATTGGTTGGAGTATAACTTACACATGAAATATTGTTTCATCACTTGAAAACATAATCATTTTGTTGCCAAGGCGTCGTAAGTGAATTCAACAACTTTGAGGACTTGACCATCAGTCTCTATGTATGTGTCTTATGCAAGATATTAACTCTATGGGTACCACTAGACCGGTTCTCTTCTCTGTCCTTAAGTTGCATTTTGTCACTCTAGTTTTATTGTTCTCCTCTTTCTTCAATCTACTTCTTACCATCAATACTAAGTTCACGTTCTGAAAATAAAAATAATATACAATGCAGAGTATAAGGCATCAAAGTTGAGGAAAATTGGAATATAAACTAAAGTAGACTATAAAATATTTATGCGATATATACCTCCACATCCATAATATTTTTAATGTTGTTCTTCCCCATAGAAGCATGAAACTTAAACAAGTTTTCTTCAGTTGGGCAATAGTGGCGACATTGTGGCCAGAAGACTTGTATAAACAAAGAAAATAAAATGTCACAAGTAAGCACAACAAAACTAGAAATTTATAGTAAGAATGTCTCATGCTCCTCTTTTGTAGTTGTATTGTTTCCTCTAGTTATGTCTAAGAAGAACTAACACTTCAATAATAAAACCAGTCAGTAGAAATCTAATGGTGGAGAAAAGTATTGTTGACACAAGATTACAACAAGAAACTAAAAAAGAATAAGACAAGAATTTGTAAATTGTGATACTAACTGGGAATATAGCTTCAATAGAGTGATCTTCAATTCTCAGTGTACTATTCCAGGGGAAAACGAATCCAATTCCCATAAACCAACAAATTATATATGCCCCTTGTTTTCCCTATAATTAATTGAACAAGATTAACACATACAATTTCCATGCAATCTCTAAAATGATTTTATAAATATTCAAAGTAAACTTAATATTACTTTTTCAATTTTTTCTAATGCATACAAAACCAAATATGCTATCTTGTTTTGAGTTGGAGATTTTTGTAATTCATCGTGTCCAAAATCTTTGCTTATTATCATGAATGCTTTTTTTTTTAAATGATCGAGCAACATGCCTATATTTGATCAAGAAACATATTTTTCAAAGTACATTCCATTTTTGTAATTCAAAGATAAATTTCCTTCCCATTTATGGAATTCAAACAATATGGAATCCTTTTCATTTAATAAATCACTGTTGTAATATGCTACAAAACGAACAACTGCATAATGAAGTTAATTAGTGGTGAAATAATAATAATCACAAATATAGGAAAGAAATAACACCAGTATATGTGCTAGGCATGGCAAGTTTTTATGTTGTTAGTTGGAAATATTATTTCATGAAAAAAAGATATTTGACAACAAGAACTATTCTAAATCTATCCAATGCCAATGTGTCTAGCAACATTGACATTTATATTGGCATGCCATCAAAACACATGGAATTATCAGACAAGTGTAGTGCACTTCCTTCTAAGGTTAATGTTTGGCAATATAATATGTTGTCCCTTAGTCTAATCAGGTTTTATCTTGCCTTTAATAACTTAGAGAGAACGGGAATTCAATGTAGAACAATGACATAAACCTTTTATTCATTCACACTTACCTAGATCCTAAACAAGAATTGAAGCACTACACAAATCCAAGCATGTGTCACATTCCACCAGGAAACAAAATATCTAGATTCTGGTTGTAAACCTTGAGGCTTTCTAAAAACTGTAAACAAGTAACATCCTAAATATTACTTCCTATTTCTCATACCTTCTCATGTGTGGAGCTTGAGAAAATATGTGCATACATGTATCACATTATAACATGTTGTGGAGTACATTTACAAGAAACAAATCACTCAAAATTTTATATTATGTTAAGATTGAGGCATGCGTTAAATGCCCATTATCCACATCTCTGCACAATGGTTTCATTAATAATTTGAAGGTTCTTGTCTTACTAGTATGATCTAATTATTATTTTGTGCAATATTTGTTTTCACTCCGTTTATTAAAAATTTGATGTTTATGAACAGGATATAGATACAGTGGATGCTTCAAATGATAAAATGGAAAATTATTTTACTATTAAGCGTGTTCATTATTTGCATATGGTGTAAATTCAGTACTTCCACTCGTGGAAGTTAGGGTCAAGATAAACGGTTATTTCACATGCATCAAAATATGTATAATATGATAATAAGAAGGACTCGTGCAAACTTTTCTAATCATACATATGGAATCTGCAAGTGTCGTTGTTGTGCTTAGTTTCTTATTGGAGTACCTATCAACTGAAAATCTTGTATAGATGTTTGAAATGATACTGAATAAGGTGGGCATGAGGGACTGAAGAAAAAAAGAACAAGACAATCCTTGATGGAGACCTAGAGGTGGCTAGACCAGAATCAACTTCAACACCCATCAATATTTTACTCTTACAAAGGCATCATCCCATGTATTATTGGTTATAATTTTCAACATTGAAAATTGTACTGAACCTTTTTTTCAACTTGGAAATAACATTGGTTCAATGAAATTAGTGCATGATCCTACTTTCGCGTGAACCAGTGTCATTCACAATGCCTGTGCAGAACATGAGTACATGCTCAAATCGACCTAACTTCAATTATATTGGTAATCATCTCCACTAAATGGTAGGAAGATAAAGGATCTTGATAATTGTATCAACACTCACCCTAAGGAGATATCATGAGATTTTGGCTCAACACTCTTCCCACTAGCTTATTGTGTAATATAGTATCAAAACTCTCCCCATAAGGCTATTATGGTCTCAAAATCACTAACTAAAGAAAAGATTTTCACTCTTCGAAAATGGATATTGTGTTTTCTCCCTTGATTAATGCACTATTCTAGAACACAAATGGCATCCCATGGAATGTATTGAAATACTGCGGAAATGTTAATGCAACCAAAAATCTTACATGAATAATGCGAAATAATGATTATCACTAAGCAGAATCCCTATATCCCAACCTCAAAAAGTAAAACATATCCATATCCAAAAAGGATTTTCCATAAATAATATTTTAGGTAGTTACGGTCTCTTTCTATGGTAAACCCTCCACTAGTTGACATCACTAACCCGATGGATAAAATCCATAAAATGAAGTTCCAATTAAATAAGTCAATTTTCCAAAGTAAAACCCAACAAAGGTTCTCACTTATATGGTGATATAAACCCTCCACTAGTTGACATCACTAACCCCATGGATAAAATCCCTCAAATGAAATTTCAATTAAATATGTCGATTTTCAAAAGTAATGTTTGGATAGCAATGTTTGAGAAATATATACAAAAGTTTGGATAGAAATGTTTGAGCATGTGTTTCCTTTCCTGAATATTGATATGCACAATAATGATATCACTTGGGTTTCTCCTAACACTTTATTACTATTAGTTTGGGTACTAAGAATATATTACTCAAACGTAATTTAATATACATGGAGCTTATTATTTGCATCCACATAAATGAAATTCCTAATATAAAAATTTGAGCTATTCTCATTCATCTAACTAGTATGAGTGTGTAAATGTTTGAATTTGAAATGATATTAAATAAGGTGGACCTAAGGGACTAAAGAATGAAAGATTGAACAACATCACCTTGAACTCCCATCAATGTTACAAAGGCAACATCCCACGTATTATTGGTTAGCATTTTCAAGATTGGAACTTGTACTACACCTTTTTTTCAACTTGGCAATATCATTGGTTCAATTAAATTAATGCATAATCTTCCTTTCAAGTAAACAAGTGTCAACCACAATGCCTATGCAGAAGATGAGTACATGCTAAACTCAAGTTGTCTTCGCTGATATTGGTAATCATCTTCCTTCCAAGAAATATTCCACACATATATTAGTAATGCAAGATGGAAGGAAGCTCTAACGTTAGCGGGCCATCAATAATGTCAAGAAAATACCATATCAAACTGCTATCTTACAAAGTTTGTAATATAAATTTAGTGATTTGAAAGTGAAAGGTGCCAAGCAATCTTAGACCAGACAAATTGATTATTTTCATAAAACATTTGAATATGAAAAGAGAAATAACTTTTCTTTTATCTCTACTTCCTCGATTTTTGACTAATGAAAATCTTATGTAGTAAATAAAAATAGAATACATTCATCTGCTTTTAGTTCCTACCTTCCTAGTACACAAGCACCTTCACAAAGGGGCATGGAATATACATCCGGTGAATTTAGGGAAATTATTTATTTTGAGTAGCTACCAAAATCCTTTTTGACGATGCCCTTGGTGCACTAATTCATTCCAATGAGGCATTTTGTTCCCAAAAGAACATCTACTATTATACTGCATGGAGGAAAATGTTACACACATTCAGAATACAGATGAATGTATAACCTAGAAAAAAAAGATTCAGGAACAAGGAATATAATTAAGAATATTTCTATTATACAAAAGGGATGAAAATACTCAGATAGTGACAAAATAAACACAGTAGAGCTAGCAATTTCTACTAAGAATGTCTCATGTAAGGTTAAAGTTTGGAAATGGAATATGTTCTCCCTTTAGTATAATCAGGTTTTAACATTCCTTTGATAGCTTTGAGAGAATGGGAATCCAATGTAGAATAATGAAATAAAGCTTTTATTCATTCACACTTACCTATATCCCAAACGAGCATTGGAGCACTATACAAATCCAAGCATGTCTCACATTCCAACAGGAAACAAAATTTCCAAATTTTGACTATAACCCTTATGGATTTCTCAAATTTGTAAACAAGTAACATCACAAATATTCTTCCTTAGTTCTCAAACGTTCTCATGTGTGGTGCTTGAGAAAATATGTGAATACACATATCACATTATAGCATGTTGTGGAGTCCATCTATAAGAAACCAATCACTGAAAATTTTATATTCTGTTAAGATTAAGGCATGTGTTAAATTCCCATTATCTACATCTCTACACAATCATGTCAGTTTAGCTCAACACTCTCCTTGGAAGGCGAGTGTCCCTTAGTCTAATAAGGTTTAACTTGCCTTTGATAAATTAGAGAGATTGAGAACTCCGTGTAGAACAATGGCATAAATCTTTTAATCATTCACACTTACCTAGATCCTAAACAAGAATTGAAGTGTTATACAAATCAAGGCATATCTCACATTCTACCAGGAATCAAAAAATTTCCATGTTTTGACTGTAACACTTGAGGCTTTCTCAAATCTGTAAACAAGTATCATAAATATCCTTTCCTATTTCTCAAACCTTATGTTGTGTGGAGATTGAGAAAATATGTGAAGACGCGTATCACATTATAACATTTTGTGGATTAAATTTACATGAAACCAATCACTCAAAATTTTATATTCTATCAAGATTGAGGCATGCGTTAAATACCCATTATCTGCATCTCTTCACAATGGTATCATTTTGGTTCAACACTCTAACCATAACGCTATTATGGTCTCAACTTCACTGACTAAATCAAGCCTTCGCAATATTCCAACAAGCATATTGTGTTTTCTACCTTTATTAATGCACCATTGTAGAACAACAATGACATCCCATGACATGTATTTAACTTTTGCAGAAACGTTAATGCACCCAAAACTCTTGCATGAAGAGTGAAAAATAATTATTACCATAATTCCTATATCCCCACCTCAAAAAGTAAAAGTTACAATGGATGCTCTGAATAATAAAACATTCAATTATTTTGCCATTAATAGTGCTTAGTATTTGCATATGGTGTAAATTCAATAGTTCTATTGGTGGTTAATTATTTTCAACCTAAACGGTTCTTTCATATGGATCAAAAGAAGTAAAATGTGATCACTCGTGTCAACGTTTCTAATCATACTTGTTGAATCTAAAAGTGTTGTTGTTTAGCTCAATTTCTTATTCGAGTACCCATTAACTGACAAAGTTTGTACACATGTTTAAAATGATACTAAAAATGGTGGACATGAGGGATTGAAGAACAAAAGCACAAGACAATACTTGGTGGAGATCTATTGGTGATTAGAACAAAATCAATAGGAACACCCATTAATGTTTGACTCTTAAAAAGGAAACATCCCACATATTATTGGTTAGCATTTTTAACATTGAAACTTATACGCAACCTTTTTGCAACTTGGCAATAACACTGGTTCAATGAAATTAATGCATGATCCTACTTTGACGTAAGTCAGTGTCATCCATAATGCTTGTGCAGAACATGAGCACATGCTCAAATCAACCTAACTTTCTTGATATTTCTAATCATCTTCACTATCTAGTGGGTCGATAAAGGATCTTGGTCATTGTGTCAACACTCACCCCAAGAGGATATCATGTGATTTTGGCTCAATGCTCTCCCCATAAGGCTATTATAGTCTCAAATTCACTAACTAAATCAAGGCTTTGTACTCTTCCAACATGGATATTATGTTTTCTCCCTCCATTAATGCACCATTCTAGAACACCAATGACATCCCATGGCCTGTATCGAACTATTGCAAAAGTGTTAATGCACCCAAAACTCTTACATGAAGAATGAAAAATAATGATTAGCAATGATCACAATTCCTATATCTTGACCTCAAAAAGTAAAAGATACACACACCTAAAAGTGGTTTAACATAAATAAGATTTTAGGTAGTTAGGGTCTCTTTCTATGATAAACCCTCTACTAGTTGACATCACTAACCCCATGGATAAAGTCCCTAAAATGAAATTTCAGTTTAATAAGTCAATTTTCCAAAGTAAAACGAACCCAAGATTCTCATTTATATGGTGATCTATGCTATACATAGTTTGGATACCAATGTTTGAGCATGTGTTTCCTTTTCTAAATATTGATATGCACAACAATGATATCACTTGGGCTGCTCCTTGCACTTTACTTTTAGTTTGGGTACTAATAATATATTACTCAAATGTAATTTAGTATGCATGGATCTCATTATTAGCATCCACATAAATAAACTTCCTAATATAAACATTTGAGTTATTTTCATTCATCTAACTCGTATTAGTGTATGTCCTAAATGTCTGAATTTGAAATTATACTAAATAAGGTGGAACTAAGGGACTGAAGAAGGAAAGCACAAAACAATACTTACCTGGGACATATAGGTGGTTGGAGCATAATCACCTTGAACTCCCATCAATGTATGATTCTTAAAAAGGAAGCATCCCACATATTATTGGTTAGCATTTTCAACATTGAAACTTGTACTGCACCTTGTTTTCAACTTGGCAACAACATTTTCTCAATGAAATTAATGCATACTCATTCTTTTAGGTAAACAAGTGTCATCCACAATGCCTATGTAGAACATGATTACATGCTCAAATAGTGTTGTCTTGGCTGGTATTGGTAATCATCTTCCTTTTAAGAAAGATGCCACACAGATATTAGTAATGTGGGATAGAAGGAAGCTCCAACATAAGCAAACTATCACGAATGTTAGGAAAATACCACATGAAACTACTATCTTACAAAGTATTGAAGGGACATCTAGTGATTTGAAAGGGAAAGGTTCCAAGAAATCTTACCCCGGACAAATTGATTATGTTCATAGAACATTTGGAGATGAAAAGTGAAATAACTTTTCTTTTACCTCTACTTCCTTAATTTTTTAGGTAGGAAAATCTTTCACTTCCCACATTCCTAGTAGAAATGAACCTTCACAAGGGGCAGGGAATATATGTCTAGTGAATTCAGAAAAATTATTTATTTCTAGCAGCTGGTTAAATGTTTCTCACCAATGGCCTTGGTGCAATAATTCATTCCACTCAGGTGTTTTGTTTCCAGAAGGACATATATTGTTATTGTTCATGGAGGAAAAGGTTTCACACATTCATAACATAGACAAGTGTACAATCTAGCAAAACAAAAAGGATTTAGGAACAAGGAATGTAACTAAGAAGATTTTCATTATACAAAAAGGAAAACACTTAGACAATGACCAAATAAACACAACAAAGCTAGTGATTTATACTAAAAATGTCTCATGGTATTTTTAATGTTTGACAATGGAATATGTATCCCTTAGTGTAATTAGGCTTAACTTTCCTTTGGTATCTTAGAGAGAATGGGAATTCAATTTTGAACAATGAAAAAAGGATTTTATTCATTCACACTTACCTAGAGCCCAAACAAGCATTGTAGCGCTATACAAATCCAATCATGTCTCACATTCCACCAGGAAACATAATTTATAGATTTTGATTGTAACCCTTGAGGCTTTCTCAAATTTGTAAATAAGCAACATCATAAATATTCTTCCTTATTTCTTAAACCTTCTCCTATGTAGAGCATGAGAAAATATGTGCATAGACATATCAAATTATAGCATGTTGTGGGGTAGATTTACAAGAAATCAATCACACAAAATTTTATATTCTGTCAAGATTGAGGCATGTGTTAAATGCCCATTATATGCAACCCTACACAATGGTGTCATTTTGGCTCAATTCTCTCCCCATTAGCTTATTGTCCCTTAGTCTAATGAGGTTTTAACTTGCCTTTGATAACTTAGAGAGAATTGGAATTCAATGTAGAACAATGACAAAAAGATTTTATAATATCACACTTACCTAAATCCTAAACAAGAATTGAATCACTATACAAATCCAAGCATGTCTCACATTCCACTAGAAACAAAATTTCCAGATTTTGATAGTAAAGCTTGAGGATTTCTCAAATTTGTAAACAAGTAATATCATAGATATTCTTCCTTAGTTCTCAAACCTTCTTGTGTGTAGATATTGATAAAATATATGCATACACATATCATATTATAGAATTTTGTGGAGTACATGTATAGGAAACCAATCACTCAAAATTTTATATTCTATCAAGATTGAGGAATGTGCTAAATGCCCATTATATGCGTCTCTACACAATGGTGTCATTTTGTCTCTACACTCTCCCATAAGGCTACTATGGTCTCAATTTCACTAATACAATAAAGGATTTTCACTCTTCCAACATGGGTATTCTGTTTTCTCCCTCCATTAATGCACAATTCTAGAACAACAATGGCATCCCATGGCATGTATTGAAGTATTGCAGAAATGTTAAAGAATCCAAAAATCTTACATGAAGAATAAAAAATAATGATTAGCACAATTCCTATATCCCCACCTCAAAAACTAAAATATTCAACGGATGCTTTGAATAAAAAAAGAGGTAATTATTTTTCCATTAATAGTTCTTAGGATTTGCATATGGTCTAAACTCAACATTTCTACTGGTTTTTAGTTAGGGTCAACCTAAACAGTTCATTCACATGCATCAAAATAATTAAAAAGTGATAATAAGAAGGACTTTTGTCAACTTTTCTAATTGTACATCTTGAATCTACAAGTGTAGTTATTGAGCTCAATTTCTTATTGGAGTACCTATCAGCTGACAAAGTTTGTACAAATGTTTGAAATGATATTAAATAAGGCGGACCTAACGACTGAAGAATGAAAGCACAAGAAAATAATTGACTGAGATCTATATGTAGCTAGAACAAAATCACCTTCAACTACCATCAATGTTTGATTCTTACAAAGGCAACATCCTTGTACTACTGGATAGCATTTTTAACATTGAAACTTATACTACACCTTTTTTTTCAACTTGGCAATAACATTGGTTCAATGAAATTAATGCATGGTCATGCTTTCAGGTAAACCATTGTCATCACAACGCTTGCGAAAAACATGAGTAGATGCTCAAATCGACCAGTCTAGCTGATATTGGTAATCATATTCACTAATGAGTGGGTAGATAAAGGATCTTCACGATTGTAACAACACTCACCCCAGGGGGATATCATGTGATTTTGTATCAACACTCTGCACATAACATTATTATAGTCTCAACTTCACTAACTAAATCAAAGTTTTTCACCCTTCCAACATTGGTATTAAGTTTTCTCCCTCCATTAATACACCATTCTAGAACAATAATGGCATCCCATGGCATGTATTAAACTATTGTAAAAATTCTAATGCAACAAAAACTCTTACATGAAGAATGCCAAATAATAATTAGCACTGAGCACAATTCCTATATCCCACCTCAAAAAGTAAAACATCTCCATATCTAAAATGATTTTCCATAAATAATATTTTAGGTAGTTAGGGTCTCTTTCTATGGTAAGCCCTCCACTAGTTGACATCACTAACCCCATGGATAAAATCCCTAAAATGAAATTTCAATTAAATAAGTCAATTTTCTAAAGTAAAACCCACCCAAGGTTATGACTTATATGCTGATCTAGGGTATACATAAGTTTGGATAACAATGTTTGAGCATGTGTTTCCTTTTTTGAATATTGATATGCACAACAACGATATCACTTGGGTTGCTCCTGACACTTGATTACTGGTAGTTTGGGTATTAAGAATATATTACTCAAACGTAATATAGTATTCATGGTTCTCGTTATTAGCATCTGCATAATTAAAATTCCTAATATAAAAATTCGCGTTATTCTCATTCATCTAACCAGTATTAGTGTAGGTCCTAAATGTTTGAATTTGAAATTTTACTAACTAAGGTTGACCTGAGGGCCTAAAGAATGAAAGCAAAAGACAATATTTGCCTGATATCTATAGGTGGTTGGAACAGAGTCACCATGATTTTCCATAAATGTTTTATTCTTACAAAGGAATAATCCCACATTTTACTGGTTAGCATTTTCAACATTGAAACTTGTACTACACCTTTTTTTTAACTTGGCAACATCATTGGCTCAATGAAACTAATGCATTCTATTGCTTTCAGGTAAACCAATTTCATCCACAATGTCTATGCATAACATGAGTACATGCCAAAATCAAGTTGTCTTGCCTGGTATTGGTAATCACCTTCCTTCCAAGAAAGATGCCACAAAGATATTAGTAATGAGGATAGAAGGAAGCTCCTACATAAGTAGGCTATCAAGAATGTCAGGAAAATACCACATCACACTGCTATCTTACAAATTATGAAAAGGACATCGAGTGACCTGAAAGGGAAATGTGCCAAGCACTCTCACACCAGACAAATTGATAAGATGAAAAGATAAATAAATTTCTTTTAACTCTACTTCCTCATTTTTTGAGGCAGGGAACCCTTCTCCAGTAAATAAAAATAGAAGACATTCATCTAATTTCAGTTCCCATATTCCTAGTACACATGCGCCATCATAAGGGGCAGGGCATACATATCCATTAAATTCCAAAAATTATTTGTTTCCAGCAACTGGCCACATGCTTCTTGCTAATGCCCTTGGTGCACGAATTCAATCCACTCATTTATTTTGTTACCAAGAGGACATCTATTGTTATCTTGCATCGAGGAAAAGGCTTCACATATTCATAATACATATGAGTTTACAACCTAGCAAAACAAAATATATTTAGGAATGAGGAATGTAATTAACAAGGTTTGCATTATACGAAAAGGGAGACACTTAGATAGTGAGCAAATAAACACAACAAAGCTAGAAATTTCTACTAAGAATGTCTAATGTAAAGTTAACATTTGGTAATGGAATATGTTGTCCCTAAGTGTAATAAGGTTTTAACTTCCCTTTGATAACTTACAGAGAATAGGAATTCAATGTAGAACAATGACGTAAAGTTTTTATTCATTCAAACTTACCTAGATCCTAAATAAGCATTGAAGTGTGATACAAATCCAAGAATGTCTCATATTCCACCAAGAAAGAGAATTTTAAGATTTTGATGGTAACTCTTGAGGGTTTCTCAAATATGTAAACAAGTAACATCACAAATATTCTTGCTTAGTTCTCGAACCTTCTCCTATCAGGAGCTTGAGAAAATATGTGTATACACATATCACGTTATAGAATGTTGTGGAGTACATTTACAGGAAACCAATCACTCAAAATTTTATATTCTACCAATATTGAGGCATGTATTAAATGCCCATTATTGGCATCTCTATACAATGGTATTATTTTTGCTTAACACTCTCCCCATAAAACTATTGTCCCTTAGTCTAATCACGTTTTAACTTGCCTTTCATAAGTTAGATAGAATCATAATTTAATGTAGAACAATGACATAAGGATTTTATTAATTCACACTTATGTTGACCCTAAACAAGAACTAAGCACTATACAAATCCAAACATGTTTCACATTCCACTAGAAAACATAATTTCCATAATTTAGTGATAACCCTTGAGGCTTTCTCAAATCTGTAAACAAGTAACATCATAAATATTCCTCCTTGGTTCTCAAACCTTCTCCTATGTGGAGCTTGATAAAATATTTGCATACACATATCACATTATAGCATGTTGTGGATTAACTTTATAAGAAACCAATCACTCAAAATTTTGTATTGTGTCAAGATTGAGGCATGTGTTAAATGCCCATTATTTTCATCTCTGCACAATGGTGTCATTTTGGCTCAACACTCTCCACATAAGGCAATTATGGTCTTAACTTCACTAACTAAATCAAGGATTTTCACTCATCCAACATGGATATTGTGTTTTCTCCCTCCACTAGTGCACCATTCTAGAACAATAATGGCATCACATGACATGTATTGAACTATTGTAGAAATGTTAATGCACCCAAAATGCTTACATGAATAATGTAAAATAATGATTAACGCAATTCCTATATAACTGCCTCAAAGATTAAGAGATATCCATATCTAAAAAGGATTTTCCATAAATATTTTTTTCTGGTAGTTAGGGTCTCTTTCTATTGTAAACCCTCCACTACTTGACATCACTAGCCCCGTGGATAAAAGCACTAAAATGAAATTTCAATTAAATAAGTCAATTTTCCAAATTAAAACCCACCCAAGGTTCTCACTTATATGGTGATCTCAGGTATGCATAATTTTGGATAGAAATCTTTGAGCATGTGTTTCCTTTTCTCCAAATTGATATCCACAACAATAATATCAGTTGGGTTCCTCCTGACACTTGATTACTATTAGTTTGTGTACCAAGAATATGTTACTCAAATGTAATTTAGTATACATGGATCTCATTATTAGCATCCACATCAATAAAATTGCTAATATAAAAATTTTAGTTACTCTCATTCAGCTAAGTAATATTAGTGTAGGTCCTAAATGTTTGAATTTGAAATGATACTAAATAAGGTGAACATGAGGGCTACAGAATGAAAGCACAAGACAATAATTGACTGAGATCTATAGGTCACTGGAACACAATCACCTTGAATTCCCATCAATGTTTAATCCATACAAAGGCAACATCCCTGTATTAATTGTTATCATTTTCAACATTGAAAATTTTACTCCATCTTTTTTCATCATCCTGAAAATCCTTTCAAGTCCCTCTTCGAAGGAATCAATGAAAAGCTTCTTATGGTGGACCACGTTTCTAAAACCCTAATAAGCTTTCATAAAGAACCCTAGAATGATAAAATCAAGGAGTATTTTTGGTCATTATCTCAGATGTTTTTTAATAAGTTAGAATGACCAACCAGTAAAGAATAGTAATTAAAAAATTTCATGCCATCCTGCACTCTTAAGGAGTAAATTTTCTACCCCACCTATTAAGTAATCCATCTGAGGTTAATCATAATAAGTGTTTTTTTCTAAAGCATAAAGAAATTAATTGAGGGATAGGAGGTCTCATTGCGAGCTGACCGACTATGATCATGGGTCCTTAGGAGAGTGACATTACCGCACTGGTCACCAAGCTAGGGTAATGGTTTTCAGTTGGAAAACTGTTAGATGAGAGGTCTTATCATGAGCCGACTCATTCATTCTTGTTAGTTCTCATGAGTGGCATTATCGTTAGCTAGTTACCAAGCCAGGACAATGTCCTTCAATTAACTTATAAAAAGAGAAAAAATGAATGCTCATGAATAACTCTAAATCTATATCTAATAGGTGGGGCACAAGCATTTCATAAGGTTAAAAGGTATCTATGTTGAGGCTATGGATGCCTATTGGAAACAAGGCCATGCCTATGTATTAAAGATAACTCTACACTATAATTTACTTGGTTGATTTTTCTTTATGTGAACTCACTATCAATCTCTTTGAAAATCGCTTTAAAATCCTTCTGTTGTTATATGTCAGAGTTCTATCTTTTTGGAATGATTTTTTTATGGACGTGAGGACCCTTAGTGCAGGTAGTTCTTTGTGCTCGGATAAGAGGAGAATTAACTATACATGGATAATGGTAAAATAATCATTATGAAAAGGTATTACTATGTCTACATATAGCATCATATCTTTTAAATCATGTCACTGATGTTTCTAATGAGGATGTTAAATTGAAACGTTTGATCACAGATGCCTCCGGGATATTATTTTTAAAAATTTTAAAAGTTGTCTATTTCTCCCAAGTCATAACACCATCCTTGCAATTTAGTTTTTCCATTGTAGTTTTTGTTTTAGGCTTTCTTGAAATTAGTTTAAGTAAATAAAAAGTCTAGCAGACACTCTATTTTTAAGAGCAAGCTTTATCAAGTGCAGGAAATGTAATCATGCAGAATTACAGTAACATCATTATGAATGTTTATACATGTTTCTAATTTTGTTTTTTGAAAAGAAGTAACAGTACTAGATTTTCTTACATGAGGACATGCAAGATGGTTAGCATGGGGGGATGTTGGGCCTCAATTCTGTCTCATTTCTCCAGAAACCCTCTCATGCTACTGTTTGATTAAATGATTATTGTTGCAAGTATTTGTTACTTCTTTTGTTTTAATGAGATTAAAATACCATTAATGGAAGTTTAATAAAGGTTTGTATGTCGCAGGTTAAAGTTGATTTGATCATGTTTTGAACTAACACTTACCTGCCTACACCATGCAACAGATTCCTGCACCAATTCAGTTCTTACAGCATGCCTGCACCAGTGCATGTTTTACAATGTGCCTGCACCAGTGCAAGTTTTGCAGCGCACCTCTACGAATTTGAGGCATTCATACATAAAGACATTTCTAGGACAATCTAAAAGAGGTTTATGATCAAAATGTCATTTGAACACTTTCACATAAGCCAAGACACACCCAGGTCATACATATTTATATTTAGAGAATAACTAATGTTACAACCGCAAATTTGTAGTAGTTTCCAAACTGCCAACTTCTGCCTCATTTTCCATGCACGTGAAGGCGAATGAAGAAATTCTAGAACATGGGTTTTGGTCCCAGTATAGAAGGTTGATAAAGCCATAAACCAAATTATAAAATTTGTAATGGTCTAAATGTTATATAATGATATTTGAGGCAGTTTTCTAAAAATAAATAGTTTTTCCAAAATTTTAGCATCTCTAATTTCAAACAATCATTTTCAGGCACAATTTCTGAGGCAATGGATTTGAACTAGAAAATTTTGAGAGAGGTTATTGTTGAAAATATAACAAGATAGATTTCCTCCAAAGAGTTTTCCAAAATTCGTAATGGTTAACGAGATACAAAGGGGGCCTTGGATGAAGTTTGTTAAAAATACCAACTTTTCCAGAATTCTAGAAAATGCCCAAATTTGGGAAATTCGTGGTAAATCTCCATTATTTTAGACGGGAAATGGTTGTACTAATATTATATTAATGATAATTTGTTGGGATTAAATTCCCATGATGTTTGCAAAGGATTGGCTTATTTTATGCAAAGTTTGGAATGTAAAAAGATAATAAAAGAAGAGTTATGGCTCCAAGCCTAGCTATCAATTTTAGTCAATCAATTAAGCAAAGGCGAGAAGCACACATAGGCAGGAACAATGCAGAAGGGAGGAGTAGTTTTTCCAATGTAGCAACATGTGGATTTTAGTGTGGAATGCTTCTCCTATTTGTTGGGATTAAGCGATGTCCGCATTATGTAAAAGACTGCGTTTTTTAATTAATTGAAGCAATTTTAATTCATGCTTTGTCTATTCATCAATTACATCTTAATGATCTAATTTTTGTGTGAAGCATCTTAATCGATGATGTGATCTGGTTGGGTTGGCCAGTAGTCCAACTTGACACCGCTCTCATCTTTTAGATCTAATCATGTTTATATTATTAATTGTTGTGTGTATTTTACAGTTTAGTTATGCCTTTAATTTCTAGTTCTAGAATTAATTTGATTTGTTGCAGATTGTCCCTTTATAAACTATTTCATTTTCTACATCACTAATTACATTTGCACCTGAAATATTTTAAACAAACATAGTGTCCTTCCATAATCCACAAGATTAGCTCTGCCTTTATGAGCCCTAACTCGAATTCTGTAAATTAATCCAGATCTATTAATTTATACCTAAAGCTATGATTTTTACATTTGCTGAGCCAATATTTACAAATGAGGAAGCTACACTATGTTTGAATCGATAATTGTTTAATTAATATGATGGTTTCTTTTAACTTCTGGATTGTTCTTACACATAATTAGTGCAAGCAGAATGTTACACAGAATTAGTGCAAGAAGAATTAGTATACGCGGAATTAGTGCAAGAAGAATAGTTTGAATTGATTTTGAATTTATCCAACATTTATAGTCTTTTCATTATTGTGTCGGCACCGCTTGATTTCCAATTCTGATTTCCATTCTATTTAGTTGCAAATAGAATTTCCTTTTACATTGATTGCTTTTACTTTCTTGCATGCTTCTAATTGTTTGGATTGATGTTTCTTGAACTAGTCCAATATTGGAGTTTCTCGCACTAGTGCACGATTGCATTTATTTTCGAGATTAATCACAAGATAGACTAGAATTTGTTTTGTAGGTTACTAGGGACTCTCTCTGGCATTTCCAGTGCTGCGTCGCGAAGTTTACGAACTCTCCGGATTGAAAAATTAAATGTTGGTACATTTATAGACCCTATACTACACCCAAAGGTTGTTTTGGCTAATATTAGTAATCATCTTCCTAACTAGCATCCACATAAATAAAATTCCTAATAATTATTTGTTTGACTAAATAAATAGATTCCATACTCTGAAAAACCCCTAAATCATCGAGATTGTATAGATTAAACAAATCTAACTTATATTTTTAATAAACATGTAATAAGTTTTTGACAAAATCTACCCAGAAAATATTCCGAGAAAAAATTCAAAAAGCAATTAAAATACAACATTCTAAATCCATTATAACTATTTTTATCACATCCCTTCTCGTTTCTCTCACAATGAGTGTCATATGTGGAGTCACTTAACCTCCATAAGCTTTAGATAGGCATCTTTATCTATATGGAAGATTTTGGGAATATCCCTAAATCTGATATACAACAACAAAGTCAATTGTTTGACTTTGTTGCTATCTTTGGAATTTTGGGATGATCCAAGAATTTAAAATTTGAATAAATAATTGCTTGATCTCAATGTTGTTCTTAAGACTCTAGAATATTCCCCAAATCTACAATTGAAATGAGTTCAACAACTTCATATGGTCAGGTATGTTTGTAGGTTTTAACCCCGTATAGAAATTACCTGCATACGAATTCTAAATCACAAGAAAATAAAAATGCGAGAGCATAACCCATAAAACACATATACACAGAGATTTCCCACTGGATCTCAAAACCGAGACTACCAGCTTGATTTTTCATTATATTCCTTTCAATGTACAATACATATTTATACATGCCGAAGCATCCAATACCATGGACCGAAAAACCTTAGGTAGGTTTGCCCAACCTAATATAGGGTCCATTTTTTTTTTTTTCTCGGGGCGCTGCCCCGAACCCCGTAGAGGGGGGCTACCCACCCCCCTCAAACCCCCCGGACAGGGGGGGTTGCCGCCCCCCTGTGACCCCCCCACTATGCAATCGGCGCAACGAAGCGGGCACTCTGCCCCCCCTCTAACCCCCCGGTTCACTACGTAGGTTAGTCATGGAAAGAATATAACACAACCCAACAGATTGCAGGTAGAACCAAATGGAGAATTCCAGTCAGAGCCTTAGTGTATCTTGCCAAAAATGGTGCTCATGCTCCAGAACCAAGAAATTGAGTAGGTTAACATGTAGTGGAAGCATTTTGTGCCTCATGAAGCTACATGGGAGATGGCGGATTAGATGTGGGCTATGTATCCTACCTTTTTTACCGGTTGAGGCAAATTAGCTTTGGCATGGTGTTTTGGTATATGTTTTGGCAATTTTGTATATGTACATACGTATATGGATGTAAATACCTCCATGAGATATGTTATAAATCTCCAATAAGCAGTATGGGTTTCATGTCATTGCGATGTTATGGTTTTATGTTTTCATGTTGGTTTGCTTCTGATTAGGTTGATCATTGTAAATATTGCAACTAGCTAAGTTATAAAGCTCCATCAGTAATATCTTTTTCTTACAAAATTTTTGTGGTTATAGATGTTGTTGAACTCCGAGGACAGTGTTCCACCAAGGGGGAGGGTTTTGTAACAACCCTGGTGAAAATTCCATGTAATAAAAGTTAATAAAGGAAAAATAATAACCACGGTTGATGGGACACTTATTCCAAGTTGAATTTTGGGAAAAATCCTAGTGATGGGGATCACTTGTGATTGTTTAATGGCTAAGGAAATTGGCAAAGGAAATGGCTAAGGATTTGGAAAGGAAACATGTCATTTTGGCACATTTGTTTATGAAAATAATTTAAATTAGGAGAAAATGGAGGTTAAATGTCACAGGTTGCATGTGAGGAGGAAATTGAAGGAAAATAATGGAAAATAAAGAAAATAGAGGCCTCATTCATAAAAAGGCTTCTGAGGATCAGTTGGTAACTTTTTCTTAGTTCAGTTTGCGAGATCTCTCATTATTCTCTCTCTCTCTCTCTCTCTCTCTCCCTCTCTCTCTCTCATACTCTTGGAGACTTAGACTTTTCTTGGAGCACTCTTGGTGGGTGTGGCATACTTGGATTTTTGGAGAAAGGAGGAAAAGGGAGAGTAGGAAATCACAAGAGGGCATCGAGATCAGTAGCTACATCAGATTTCCTTGCAGGTACCAAGTTGCATGTATCTTTTCTTCACTAGTTTTGCCATGCATGGAATATGGATGTGGATTGTTGGTCATGATCTATCACTAGCATGGAGGATTGCCTCGATTGATAGTGGATTGCTTAGTCTTGCCATTTCCAAGATAGCCATGAAGATTGTGGGTTCATCTTCATTGTTTTGTTTTTTTTTTTCTCATGTTTCCTTTGCTTGGCTTGAGTTATTATTTATTGGAAGCCCTAGTTGGACAAATGCTCTGGAAGCCCTGTAATATATTAGGTTGAGTTACTATTCCTGGAAGCTTTGATTGGACAAATGCTCTAGAATAACTGCAATATCTTGGGTTGAGTTACTATTCTTGGAATCCCTATTTGGACAAAAGCCCAGGAACCCGACGGTAGTTGTGGGTTGAGTTACTAGTCCTAGAAGCCTTAGTTGGAACAAATGCTCTGGAAGCCCTAGAAGGCTTGGATGGAGACCAATCTAATGATTGCTTTATGATGTTCGGCTGTGAGGTGGTATCATTTTTGATGGGTTGATATGGATGGCCTTTCGAAACCCTGGATGGTTTTGGATTGATGTGCTCCATGAGGTCCCACATTCATGCTTGGAATATGGCATGGGGAAGAATGGATGAAGAGAGATTTGGCTCAGCCATTCTACGATTGGGTGGAACGTGGAAGTCCCATATTGGGTTTGTATTTTGCATAGTTAATGAAAGATTATTTTTCCTTGTATTTATATGAGCATTTTGATGAATTGTATGTGGTCTACATGGTTGTACTTTCATTGTTATTTTTGTTGCTATTATGCTAGTTATTTATGTGTTTTATGAGAAAAGCTATGTATGGCTCTCATCGTGCTTTTACTTGTAAATGAATGATTAATTTATATATGACCTAATGGATGGAATTCCAACTGATGTTTTGAGGCATCAATGTTTCCTAACAATTCTAAGCTAAGTATGAGACCCCTATGCTCAGATCTATTATTTATACCTGTAGTTTACATATTCGTGATATGTTTGACAAACTTCCTATCATGGCTAGTAGGGATCTTGTCAAGGTCTTAATCAAGTAATTTCTTTAGTACTATCATTTCCATGTTACTTCATTATTCTGAAGATGTGATTCAATTTTTGGCAGTGACCCGGACTCTGGGCCTAAAAAAGTGGCTCAAATCCTAGGGAGACTGACACATCACTAACACAAATAGTCCCTGGACGCTAGAAGGTAGACCTTTAAGAGTTTCCAAAGGTCCTTGGATGACGACATGCCTATAGCATGAGAGCGACTGGGGGTTACATTGTCCAAAATCTCAATGGGATCGAGGAGTTAGTTGGTAGAAAGGTTGGATTGGTTCTTGAAGTTCCTAATGCTAATGTTGAAGTCTTTATGGTGTGTTTCTGTCGATGCCACATCCTTAATGCAACTTAGGAGGTTGAATCATATCATAGTGGCCTATCGTTGCACGTCTACCCCAGCTAGTCGGTTGCTTGGTTAGATGTGGGAGGAGGGTGTTACACAAGTTATTGCGTTCCAATCATTTGGCCCAATAGCTAAAAAATGGTCAGGTTTATTAACTGAGCAATTGACTGGGCTACCATACTGCTAACACCATCAGGCCATTATGTAGGTATGGACCAATGAGGTTCTGCCAAGTGGAAGCCTCACATTGGTCAATTTGGGTCATTTTTTTATTGGATCATTTTATTTTTGGTGGACCAATTAGGGTGTGCCACATGGCCCAACTAGAGGCCACCACATGGCACCCCACGGTTGGTCAAAATTATGGTAGTGGTCAGATAGCCTAGGAAAGGCTCGAACCCTTGACTTGTAGTTCAATAGCCAAGCACTCTCCCAGTTGTTACAGGACTAATACACCCTAGGGTATGGGTTGAGCACCCCAACGGAGAAGAGGGAATACACCAATAAGAAGTAGACAAACAAGAATCCCTAATAATTAAACTATTGAAGTAGGAAGAAGAAGTATTACCCGAAGGTCCTACGTTTGAGGTCATTCCTATAGGGTCCAAACCCTATGCTTCCTCCAATGCATTGAATGTTGTAACGCATTCAGGCAAAGCATATACAATAGCAGTAATTGAAAGCATGTTCATGATATAAGTGTTAGATCATATAAGAATATAAGCAAAAAAACATGAAATCATACATTAGTTGGATTAAAACATGAATTAAATCATTAAGAGCTAATCATTAGGAGCAAGACATGGCTCCTTTATTGATGACAACAAAAGAATATGGAAAAATACAACCCGATCCTTCTCGAACTCTAAGAGAAACCTTCCTCCAGATCCGTCCAGCCCAAGCATCAACAATCCTCTTTCAAATGCATACACATGGATTCCATATAAAGGAGATGGACACCACAATGAGGAAACAGGGGTTTCCTATAGCTGGGAGTGCAGGAGGCACGGGGATAAAATTAGACTTGATTAGGGACAAGTTGGATATAATATCAATATCCTATCTCTCTCTCCCTTTAGGCCTTCCCATGAGGTGTATTTATATGACCTCAAAAAAAAATTTTCATTTGGGAAACAGTTAGGCCATGCAATCTTGCAGGTAGGCTTCCAGTGTAACCCATAAACCCCACCCAAAAAATACGAATTTTACATATTTTCATATTTTAAATCATATACGCGGGTTGGGTATCATTTAACCTACGTGTGCATGTGCTTTTTATAGGGCAGATCCGCATATGGAATTTAAAATAACTTTTTTTAATATTTGGACCAAGTCTGAAGGGAAAGGGCTACCCAAGGCCATGACTCAGAGCATAAAGTATACAATGGTGGTAAATGATGCTATAACAGATGCCCCCTAATATATAACGTCAGAAGGTGTACATGATGGTTGAAATGTATTAAGTGTATAGAAATAATTATGCGAGGACTTGGGAGGAGATCACTAGATTCTAGCCTGCCAAACCAGTGGAACAGACCAGAAAGAAAGCTCATGTATGAGTTGGGCATATCCATGCTCAAATATAGTAAAGCATGTCTGCATATCAAGTGTAGAGTGGATCCAATATTTAAACAATTACAAAGGAAATTAAAAATAAATAGTGGATCATCTGATCACAACCGTAAAAGTACATATCAAGGCCATGTTGCAATATCGTATATAGAAGAATTGATCAATGACGTTGAAGTATATATCTAATCAATGAATTCACATAATTGATCCTCGAAAGTACCAAGTAAAAAAGTGGAATAATGGTACTGCATGCAACACGGGTGCTAACATATAGGATGTTGTTCTGATGAGCTGCAACATATAAGGTGGATGGTGTCTCTGGAAGTAAATTGGAGGGACTAACATGTGAACCATGAAATGTTGATGAAACCCAAGGTCTTCACTGACCGCCATGGTACATTTCTACACTATATGAATAAATTAGTGAAAATCGACCATGTGAGAAATCATTTGATTATCAATCATTGATCTATACCGTTAACAAACGAGAGACAACTCACCGATAATGATGATGAGGATCAAGGTACCCGAGTACAATCTAACAAGTGTGATAAATGAGTTGAAGCTAAGCACTTGAGAGAATATATCAATCAGGAGACACTGATGTATTCTCACTCTCGATAGCGAAGGAGTCTACAACTAATGACTACAAACCAGAAGGTACTGAAAAAAGGATTCTAGATCTTATTCCTAAAGCAATGAGTCAGAGTCAATGGGAAAATACAAGTTGGAAGGAAGAAATTAAGGCATCCTACATCAATCCAATGTGAGAGTAACCCGCATGCCAATAATGTGGAAGGAATTAGAGGAAGAAAGACGAAATTACCAAACCGAAGCACATTTCTGGCATACACAAGATTTGGCTAGCGCACAACAGAACTAACACAAGCGAGGAATCCACCAATAGGTTCAAATGGAAACCAAGGTACTACATGAATCCCAATGTGTGATAATGTAAGCTGACATAGAACACAAGGGAAACAACTCAATCAAAGAACCATAATATTGATCGATGATTAGCACAAGGTCACCTATCAATTATGGAAATAGGGCCAGGGTGCGTCTCTAGGCCTACTCTCAAAGAAATATGTTGAAGTCGATAAGAGTAGACCCACCAGCAAGAATTCAATGGAGACATTCTCGAAACAGCATGAGAAAAGGACCAAATAGTTGATGTGATATTTAACATGACTCTAACAGACCAAGTATGGCCAACTGAATATGAGTCAAGAGACAACATTGTTGGCTTAGGGGGTCCTGACCCACGTTCAGAGTTAGTTGTACCAACCAAAAAAACCCTACACTACTAGCCCTTTCGGAAACAACCCACATAGAACAGGCTAGAGTCTTACCCAAAATAGTATGGGGTAATGCTGAAACCAAGTTTCCGCATCCAAATATCAGTGTGATGTCTTAAATTACCCTAGATATGCCTTTGTGCTGATATAGAAGCCCTTAGGGCTCGGTACTGTAACACCTTTTAAACAACATCTAGACCTCCGCAAAGGTCTACGATTAGTCTTTGCAGACCCTTAACAGTCGCATCATCCACTTGTGCACATCAGAAAATATCCCAGATTTGAGCTCGCACATATCTAATTAAGTATTTTAATAAACATAACATAATGTATCACAACCTTTGTGAAAGTACTTAACATGCAGTGCATACAGTTATTAAGATTCATTCCATAGTGTCATGCATCATTAGATCAATATTTCATGAATACATTAATCATTCACAACATATATCGCAATATTCAATAAACAGAAGTAAATAGATAAACACAGGAATTCTTCGATAATCTTCTTTATTGATCTTCAGTTAGGATTTACATACTCAAAATTACCCTGCGCACTCAACTGCAGGGGTCTGCGCACTCAACTGCAGACTCTATCTAGGCCTTTGTGCACTCAGTTGCAGAGCCTTACCCTTCTATCTAATTCACTTCTCTTCACTATCTTCTATATACCCATTACTAACATGATCTCCTCCCTTAGACTCTCTAAGACACACCTATTTAAACAATCCCATAGTTCGCGGACCACGGGTGGATCTCAAATTCGACTCAAATTTACATAAACAAGGGGCTAAAACCCCTTTTACTCCTAATCATCTATGTGCTCCACATCCACAAATCGTGGAGAATTTACATCTTTTACAAAAAATACATCAAAGCTTGGGTTTTTAACCCCAAAACCGACCGAGTCGACCCCATCCCAACAGGCCCCCAACACAAAGATCATGATTCACCCTCAAGTCACTCAGCTAGCATGGAAATCTTACTACGAAGATCCCCCAGCTCCATCTGAACTATTTCAACCTTGACAGTGCTCTGCGTAGCTGCCTTCTTAACTTCTTCCACGAGCTGCTCTGTAGCTGGTCCTTTTGTGGCGAGCCTCATCATCTACTGTGTCTGCTGCAAGCCCTTGAGCTTATTTTGAATATTTGTCAAGATCTGATAATCCTTTTCCAACCAAGGCTCCATCCTGGCCTTAAGTAAGGTATCCTTCTTCTGTGCTACTTCCACCTACGCGAGGAGTTGTTTCCCCTCCTGCAACTTGGCTAGGTGCTGCGCTGGTGCAATGGAGCATGTCCTTTCCCTGAATTCATCATACTGCTTCTGCATCTCCCTGATCTCAGTATTCAATATCTGCAAGTTTGTATCCTCCTGTAGATTGGTGACCAATTCCATAGCTTTCTCAAATACTATTGTGCAGTCTGCAACTGTGGAATCTAAAGTGGCCAACCCTTACTTGATCGTAGCTCCACGCTGCTCCAAGACTTCTGGTGGATTCGAAGGCTACATCTTTAATTGCAACTCAGTTATATTCATGTTAAGTACAAATTGAACTTGATGGACTTCTTCCTTTCCTTCGCACACACCTGCAGCTAACTTCCTGACCTTTGCTTCTGGTTGTGCGTCCTTAGGAATTTGAATTTTAGGCACAGTTCTGCATGCCTCCATGACTATTGACTCCAATCGTGAACTGTGCACCTAAAGCACCTCCTTTTCTTCCAAAATATGTGTCTTCTCGGTGAACAGTTACCTATTATTCACCTTGATCTCACTGAAAGCACTAAGTACTCGTTATTCCCAAAGGTGAAGCTATCCTGCAATTCCATGTAATAATTTGTGCAATGTCTCCAGTTACATCCTGGCAAGTTTCAGGCCCATCTTCGGTGTGTTATCAAAGAGAGCGCATTGTTCTACAATCTCAGTGCATACTAAGCATGCAAGCAAGGGGAATATTTACACATCCATCGTCAGCCACAGAACTAGCTCTACATCGGTACTTTGTTCTTGCACCGAACTACTTGGTGTGCCACTCACTTTTCCAACATCTGCTTGGAGTTTAGCTGCTTGGAGCTGAAACTCTTGAAGATTCTTCCATACTCCTCCCAAGGTTTGAATGTACTCTTGTTCTAACTACTACAGTACTTCTATGATGATGTCCCTAACTTTATCACTAATCTCATGAAGATCAGTTTCTGTAAGCACCAGGGGCTCAACCGATGTTTTGTGCGCCTTCTACTTCTTCCTTGATCTCACTTGTTGTTCCAAATCTCACCTTTTCACAATGAAGGGGGTGCGCTACCCTTCCTCATTGACACCTCCTTGCCTATTTATATCTCTGTTATTGTTGAAGGTGATTTGTCACCTTTTTGGGTCTCACACTACTCTCGCTCTGCCTTCTCCTTGGCAGTGCATTCCTCCTTGACCCGACCATTTTCTGCAGCATCTTTCTTCTTCTACATAGCCTGCTTGGTTTCCTCCTTCCTTTTCTTTGCATTTGCACTCTCTACACCTGTGCTTGGCCCAACAGCTAAAACTAAAATGGCATGCCACTCAGTTGGCTAGCATGACACAACTTCCTGCACATCAGAGTTGGTTACCAAATAGTGTAGGTCATACCACTTATGGGTGGGATCCTTTCGTGCCTGGATATAGACTCACTGGAAGTCAGATTTGAATGCTGCATATGTGGAGCTACATGTACAAGGTTGGGGACAACCTTGGGTGCTGGTTAACTGCCATATGGAGGCTTCCTTCTATTAGGACCCAAAAACATTCATCTTTGTGACGCACACGGGGTCCTTTGTAGCCCATAGGGAGGCGAACTCCGCAGCCTTCAGCAATCCTTCTTCCAACAAAGGAAATTGGTTGTCCGCTGGTAGCTCCCATGGAACCAACACAATGGGGAGAAGAAAACAAGCGTAATGGAATGACTTGTTGTCATCCTGGGCCTCGCAGCAATTCGTGAGGAACTCTTGTCATAGTTATCTGGACCAATTGAATAGTATGCCTTTCGCTCACTGAGCTGCTAGAGATACGACAGGTCCCAGAACTTCATCCGTGTAGAACTTCCTCATCACCTTGCCAGTTAATATTTGCATGGCCAATTGAACTACAATGTAATTTATTGATAGGATGTAATACCCTCGCACCTTTTTCACAAGTTTATAATCGTTTTTCATGCACTCTGCCAACTCCTTCGCGCCCATCTTTCTGCCAAACTCCTTGGACAGATTCAGCCCTTCATGCAGCAAGTGTGTGATCCTGTGAATCAAAATATCAGTGATGGGGATAGGCCCTCCTATCCATAAACACACATCATGCACCAATGTGAGCAGCTGATGTATTAAAGTTGTGTTAATTGGGGTGTAGTGGTAATGTGGCAACCAAAGCAAGTTGAGTAGCCTAGATTGCTCATCACCGTGGGCCCATTCCTCTATTTCAAGTGTTGTCACACTCGTGCCTTCATAATATACTCATTTCATGAAGTTTTCCATCACTAAGTGTGGGAACTTAGCGTGATTGACTAAGTCTCAGTTATCCATCTTTAGTAATGGGACTCGAATGAGCCACAAACATTCAAAAGGCACCTGATTGGGTAGCAGGGGTGTGGAAATGATAAATTTCTCAGAGTTTGAGTATTTTGTAATATTTTCCCTTCCCTTGCATAGAGGGATATACTGAGGGAGATTTGTGATGGGCTCCACTCCTTCAACGTCAACATCTTCTATTTCCTGGACTTCTACAGCCTCCAGGTCTACAACCTTTTCTTTTCCTTTTGTTGGCTACTTGTATTTTTTCTGGGTTCATGTCGCGGTATGCTTCCTTGGGGAAGCGCGTACCTGTAATGGCTTCTTCTGCTTCTCCTTTTCCATGGATTATTTCAACCTTGGCGACCTTGGCGTCATAGGCATAGCCTTAGCATTAGATATTTCAGGGCGTGGGGCATCAAATACTGCTACTTTCACACTCAAAGTGTCAGCAAGGTTGGTGGCAATCATCCTCTCCATAAACAATTCACAAGATTCAAGACACACGTCTATGTGGGTGAAGAATTCCTCACAAAAATCTCATCTCATTAACAGACAACAAATTTCAACAGAAACTCGAACTGTGCAAAGTGTTCTTTGTTGGACTGACACACGTAATTTATAGGGGTGTTTGAATTCGTATCCGACTGTTCCCCCCAAATTTCGACCATTAATGTTGTTTTGGCAGCAAATCTTCAAATATTTTGGCCTTAAATGCCTCCAATTGGCTCGCCTTAACCGTCTTCTAGCTCTCAAATCATGAACAGTGACTCCAACAGTCACTTTCCTGCTATGGTGCACGGAACCTCTTTCCATAGTGCATCTTCTTGTGTGCATCTTCCTATATTGCAACTTCACCATTTTCCATGCAGCCTACCTGTTGTGTAGTCCTCCAACCCTAGTAGTGTAGTTTATAGTCCTCCGCTCACTTGCAACTGCTTGGAGCACTAAGACTATCCTACTACCATATATTCATTGGGCAGGATCCCCTGTATATAACTTCAAGTGGCTTCCATTCGCTCTTCCCGGAAAAGGTTCTCCATCCAGCTTCATGAGTTGAACTACACCTCCATATGTAATTTCTTTGATAATGTATGGCCCTAGCTAATGCAACTAAAATTTCCCCTGAAACTTAGTGAACTTACTATCATATAACAATACCAGATCATTTACCTTGAATGTGTTAAGCTTGATGTGTTGATCGGGCCATGTGTTGGGCAATGGATCCCCCGCGTAACAGTTTTGGGGCTTAAAGCCCACATTTTTTGGTATTGTATTGTAAAAGCTTTGTGAAGTGCGTAGAATGAAAATTGTAATGGGTCAAGTCTAATGGTAGTCCACCCTAAAATATTATAAATTAATCTAGAAGGTGTCGACCTGCCAATGGTCCGCGGACCATGGGAATGTATAAATAAGAGCAAGGCTCTAAGTGTAAAAGGCAGTGTTTTGGTAATAGTTGAAGCAATATGGGTGTCTGAAGGTGATAGTAGATCTGAGTCTGTAAGTACAATTTTGGGTTGTAATAGGAGATAGAGGCTCCGTAGCTATGTGGGTGGAGGTCGTTTAGATTCCGCAGCTATGTGCACGGACCCCTGCAGCTATGTGCACAGGGTGGGAAGTGGATTTTAACAAGATAAAATCATTAATAAAGATAAGCTGATTTTGAAATATCATGTATCTGTTCTAGATTCTGGTTTATGCATCTATTCCTAATTTATGATTACGCATATGTCTATTTACATTAAGTAATAACTTAAAGACTTGTACTTTCATAAATAACAAAATATCTATAATAATACTAAGCACATAAAATGGTAAATTGCATTCGCGCTTAACTAAGGTAGTTTCCCCAGGAAGACAGCTGCGTGGAAGCCACGCAGGGCATAAGATCGCTCTGCGCAAATCCAAACCACATTAAGACATCCCTAGGGTGTGGAAACCTAGTTCCAACACCCTCCCATACTACCTTGGGTGAGACTTCAGTCTGCGCTCCACGGACTATTGCCAAAAGGGCCAGTAGTGTCAGGATTTGTTTGGCTAAACATTTATGAACCTGGCTCAAACCCCATTAAGCCAACAAATGGTTCTGTTGCCAGGATCGAGATCTGCCTAAGGGATGTCTGCTATCAAAACACTAGAACCCTATGAAGAAAGAAATTGAAGATTGGCTGGATCAGAAGTTGCACAAGTTTGTAATACAGGAAAACAAAACTCCGCAGATATCTGAGAAAAGGTGGTTGGATCACTTCATATATACAGAAATCCACGAGGTCTTCTTCACAACCTTATCTTTAGAACTATACGACTAGATCGCGAGGCTAGCAAACAGCTAGGGAAGGTGCAAGATTGATCAGCCGATAGTGTGGACTCCGGAGTTGGTATGCAGACTAGAGGCATCTCAAGATAAAATTGCGCGGGCCACAGATCATTGGCTGGATCAAATAATAGGAGGGTTTCTCACTGAATTTACGATAGAGACAATTGTCAGCTACAGCAAAGCCGAAAGACGCTTTCTCAAATGACTGTGAGGTAAATACATCAAGATGTTGTTATGTGAAAAATGAGTGATGGGCATACATTAATGAGAGGAACGACGCGAAGCGGAAGGATCTTCAAAGTGATCAAAGGGTTAGGAAACAGTTCTTTAATTTCACCACCGCGAGCAAGTGAGGAAGAGCGTGCTTGGTTTTTTCCAAGGAGTGTGGTCAGTTTTATCAGGCAATGCATTCTGCAGTTATCATCTCCACTAACACCATCACCTTCTTCACCTCCAACTTCACCCACTCCGCATCCACCAAACTAGCAGTTTAGCATGGCGAGCACGATCAAGTTTCTTGTATTCAAAGGAGTAGGAAACGAAGACCCGGATCAATTTTGGTTCATAGTAACAGCAGTGTGGGAAGCACATGGGGTTATGGATGATAACATTAAGAAGGCCACATCAGTAAGTGCACTGCAGGACCGTGCACTAACTTGATATATCAAGTACTCAAATGATCACCTAAATGTCAGAATAGCAGAAATTTAGATTGCATTGAATAGAGAATTTAGTCGACCAAAATCATAGATGCAGTCACTTATAGGATTCAAGGAGATCGCGATGCTTCCAAGTGAAACCCCTTCGGACCTAGATTAAAGGCTGAAAAGTACGGTCCGCGAGGCTAATATGACACTGACGAATGCGCAGAACCGTGCGTGGTTTGTGGCATCTTTGACACCACACCTAAGGATGACACTGTCACAATAGAAGCTCTCAACCCAGGGAGAGGCATTAGAAATGGCGATGACGTTACACGAAACATCAATACAGGATTCGGGGTTGGCAGTCCAAAAAGTCCAAATGCAACTACAAAACCTATGCTTAGAGATGCAAAGTTTCAAGTAGGATAGGGCACTCTAGCTAGAGGCGCGCGAAGAAGTGTGGTGTATAAACTGTAAAGGCCAGGGTCATGATAAGGATCATTGTTCAGTCTTCGTGAACTATTTGGCAGGAGGGGGACTGATACCATTGAGACCAGAGGCGCAACTAGGACCGAGTGCATCCACTGCTCTCTGGTGCATGATTGTTAGGTAGGAGGAAAGCATGCAATGGACAACTGTCACCTGTTGTAGAGATATACCCAAACTCCACAGCAACTGTACTATAATTTTTGTAGATCAGTGGGTCATGATGAGCGAACATGTTGGAGCTATGAACTAATGATGGATAGGGCCCCAGCTTATCAAATGCAAATAGAAACATGAGGCCTTGATCCAGTTGCAGCAAAAGCATGGGGTGGCTTCCAAGGCGGGGTCAAGGTCACAAGGGAATGGGGCCTCAGAGCGGCCGCAGACAGCTAATTTGCTACAATTGTGGAGGACTTGGTAACTATGTGCATGATTGTACTAACCCGACGAGACTATCTTTCCCGTACTATGAACAGTTTGATCATGAAAATATAGATTTTCTGACGTTGATCACACAAATGCATGAAAAAGGGGTGCTACAGCCCGCTCCGACGCAAAATATCCAGATGATGAGGTCTGAACCGCGAGAAGAGGACCCCAACATAAACATGATGCTCAGAAGTGGCGCGGCCATGGGGGAAGATAAGGGGAAGCAACTTGAAGAAGATACCTGGGTACATAAGGCTCCTCCAAAGGAACCTGAGTTTGACTTGGACCATGCAAAAGAAACATTTATGGAAGCTAAGAAGAGCTTTGCGGAGGTCTCTACTTCAGGTCGTAGGGATCAACCAGAGATGAGCATGGATCCTTCTATGCTAACTACCTTTTTAGAGACATGTATGAAACTGTTCCATGACAATAAGGCAGTTAAAGGACTACAAGAGCTGATCGCTAGATGCACAGGGTCAGGGGAGCCATGCGTAGTTCGAAAAATGGGGAAGCATACTCTGTGCACCGGATGGGAAATGCAGTTGACAGTGCAAATCAGGGAATATAAGATGGTTTAGGTAATATTAGACCTGGGTTTAGACGTGAACGTATTACAAAAATAGAGTTGGGAACGCATGAGCAGGCCCACATTACAGTGGTCTCCTATTCAATTATGGATGGTGAACCAACAAAAGATCTTGCCCACGGGAAGGTTGACAGGAGTCAAAGTGGATATCAAAGGTGCGAGTGCGCAGATAGATTTCGAGGTAATAGAGATTATAGATTATAGTAACCCTTACCCCGCATTATTAGGAATAGATTGGGCCACTGATATGAATGGATTCATCAACCTAAAGAAGCGGAAAATGATTTTCGAAAAAAGTCCCTACGTGTGATAGTCCCACTAGATCCCACTGAAGGAGAACGTTACACAGAACCCATGCGTGACGATGGAAGCGATGAGTTAGATTGTAACTACAAAATAACCATGCAAAACCAGGATTGGCTAAATATGACTGTAGATGGAAGGGTCCCATGGGAGAGTGTAGAATCCTGCCTTTCGAAGTCTGACAAAGAAGATGAGTGATGGCATAATCAGTTGAGTGGAGTAACGATGCTAAATTGTAATATGATGACCAAATCACTGCATTGCGTAACTGCCTAGGCTTGATATCTACCAACATATAATGGACTGACAACGATGGATGAATTCTTGAGAAAGTTTGAGAGTGCAGTACCAAAGCACCAAAGATTCGATGCATTAAAGTGGGTGTTGCGTGCAACACCTGCGCGTTTGTGGGGAACACATGAAGGAAATTTTGAAAATTGACGTGATTGCAGGAGGATGGTGCAGCTAAGTTTTGGGAAGCCAGAACTATGAATAAATCAGAAATACGATGTACGCAATAACCCGCACATACACCTTGCAAAATGGACCAAAGCCTTTGGTGAAGAGCCCCAGCCTAAAAAGGTACACTTATTTTATCATACCCTAGATGACATCCCAAGAAACTGGTATACTAAGACAAAACTCCGACATGGTATGGGCGAATGGGATATCTTGCGCGAAGGGTTTTTATTAACATTCTTATTCGAAGACCAATGGATAGATACTGTTGACGATGTTCTGCAAGTTGTGAAAGCCGCCATCTTCAAAATACCACAAGAACTAGCAGAAATAGTTCAACCAGAATGGTCACATCAGTTAATCCATGCCCTAGAATGTTACAACATGCAAGTGGAGGATGATGATGATGACCCCCAAAACATTAACATTCCAAAAACAGAAGGGAGTCATGAAATTCGAGGGCCATATATCGAGGATCCCAACATCACCGCGCCAGTGAAGACGAAACAAGTGAACATTGGTACAGATGAGGAGTTGAAATACACCACCCTTAGGGACTATTGGGATGATGCCACATTGGATAAGGTTGTCGAGTTACTTCATGAATATCAAGACCTATTCCCGACCAAAATAATAGAGTTAAAAGGAATCCTTAGTGACCTAGAGATGATGAAGATAACTCTGAAGCCAGAAGCAAAGCCAGTTAAGTAGTGTCCTTACCATTTGAACCCGAAGTATAAGGAAAACGTCTCCCAAGAATTGGACAAAATTCTTGCCTCGGGGATTATTGAACCTGTAGAAGAGTTTAACTAGGTGAGTCCTATGATAGTGTAGAAGAAAAAACAGAAGGGCGAGATTCAAATATGCGTAGACCTCTGAAAACTAAATGATGCCTATGATCACGACCCGTTCCTGACCGCTTTTATAGATGAATTCCTGGAGAACGTGGGTGGGCAGGAAGCATACTCTTTCATGGATGGGTTCTCGAGGTACCATCAGATCAAGATCACACAAGTAGATAGGAGCAAGACCACCTTCGCAACTGAATGGGGATGTTTTCAGTACACTATTATGCCCTTTAGGTTGAAGAATGCGCCAACGATATTTTCACGCGTAGTGGTGGCCGCATTCAAGGAATTCATTCATAAGTTTTTGGAGGTTTATTTTGATGATTGGACTATATTTGGGCTAGTCAAGAAACATGTAGCAATCTTATGGTTGATGTGGGATACGTGTCGCTGACACCAAATTGCGTTGAATCTTAAGAAGTGTACATTCCTCATCCCATTTAGCAACTTGCTCGGCCATGTAGTGTTCAGACAAGGACTAATGGTGGACCCTGCAAAGATTTCCGTCATACTCAATATGCAAGCACCGCACAGTGTCAACAAACTACGTACCATGTTGGGACACACTGGCTACTATCGAAATTTTATTAAGGGCTATGCACAAATCACGGAACCAATGGAATAGTTGTTAAAAAAGGAAACTACATATTGTTGGAATGATGACTATAAGAAAAGTCTGGAGATTCTCAAGGAAAAGATGGCATCCACCCCAATTTTGGTTTTCCAAAATGGGACATTGAATTTCATGTACATGTTGATGCATTATGTATCGTGCTAGACATTGTACTCACGCAGGAAGGCATGAAAGGCATTGATCACCCAATCACATTCACAAGTCGACAATTGTCTAAAGCATAACATAATTACTCCACTACTGAGCGTGAGGGGTTGGCGATGGTATACGCACTCCAGAAATACCACCACTATCTACTCGATGGGCGCTTTAAAATGTATACTGATCACTCCACATTGAAATACCTGGTGAATAAGCCTGTGTTGGGGGGGCACATTTGTAGATGGTTGTTATTGTTTCAAGAATATGATTTCGAGGTCACCGTAAAGCCAGGATGCCTGAGCGTATGCCCAGATCACCTATCCTGAATCGAGAACAGTGAGGAGCCAAAAAATTTGGAGGAAGGACTACCTGATGCACAAATCTATGTAGTCTGCATCGTGGATGGCCACTTTGAGGATATAATCCACTTCTTAACCACAGGGACTACGCCGCAGGGATATTCAGTTTAAGAAGAAAGAATTGGTGGTACGCGTGACGGATTTTACTGTAATTGCAAGGCACCTCTACAAAATGGGAAATCACGAAATATTACAAAGATACGTACCTAAATTTGAACGAAGACAGATCCTCATAGAAGCACATGGAGGGGTTGTAGGAGGACATTATGCGGGATGGGCAACAACACAAGAGATTCTTCACGTTGGACTATGGTGGCCAACCCTCCATCAAGACTCAAAAGTACACTGTCGGGCATGTGACGTATGTCAACGGACTGGGAAACCATCACGAAGGGATGAGATGCCACTCAATCCATAGATGATGTTGCAGCCATTCGAAAAATGGGCCATAGACTTTGTGGGGCCTATCACCCCACAAGGGAAGATAGGTGCGTGCTATATCATCACTACGACAAAATATTTAACTAGATGGGCAGAAGCACAGCCGGTTAAGGACTACACGGCTACTACAGCTATGAAATTTTTATTTGACAATGTCTTGACGTGGTTTGGATGCCCAAAAATTCTAATGAGAGACCTCAGAACACACTGCCTAAATGAAACTACCAGTGCACTTACTGAAGAATTCCAGGTGTATCATCAGCAAAGCACGCCATACCATCCGCAAGCGAATGGGACCGTAGAAGCATTCAACAAGATTCTGGAGACTGCATTGACCAAAGTATGTAATGCACAGGGAACCAATTGGGATTCACACATACCTGTCGTGTTATGGGAATACAAAACCACATGCAAAAAATTGACAGGGCAGACATCATTCAGGCTACTCTACGGTACGGAAGTCGTCATTCCAATGGAATACATTGTACCCAGTTTACGGATAGCAGCAATGACAGGCATGGCTAACCATGAAGCCTTGGAAGAGAGGCTCATGCAACCAGAAGAACTAGAGGAAGAATGATTTCTGGTGAGTTTCCATCAGCAGGTACAGAAATAGCGTGAGAAAGCTTGCCACAATCGCCACATCAAATTGTGCACATTCAAAGTCAACATTTGGTATTATTGTATGATAGCAAGTTTGAGAAATTCCCTGGAAAACTCTGAATGCATTGGCTGGGACCATATGTAATCAAAGAGATCACAGATGGTGGCGTGGTCCAGCTCAGCAAGCTTAATGGAGAACCCTTCCTAGGAAAAGTAAATGGCAATAACCTAAAGCTCTACACGAGTGGGTTGGCTGCCCGACTAATCAACCAAAGTATAGTCTCAGCACTTCAAGTAGTTGAAAGAGGGTGTGGGACTATAAACGAGTTTGCAGAAGAGCTGCACGGAAACAGGGTTCCACGTAAGAAGCGTTTATTACAGGAATTGCGGTTGCGTAGAAAGGGATGCGTTGTTGTGCAAAAAGGTGGGCAAGTGACCATTGAGATCATTGGTAAATCTGAGGCACCAACAGGCAAACGCCGGGTATTTAAGACATGAATTCAGTACTGAATTGGAAATGAACTCCAGTCCATAATGCATTAATGAACCAGAAAAGGAGGGAACAATCAAATTTAAATATTGGACACAAACCATGGCACTATGAGATTTAAGTTATTGAGTTACCTGATCAATATGGATCCGTCCAATGTCGAAACTTTGCAGGACCTTTGGGACAATTTCATGTCAACGACCGAAGTCGTTGTGCTGAGCCCAATGCCAGTGATGAGAGACATACCGCACAGCCCCAAACCGATAGCAGGACTGGTCTAGATATCGTCGCTAAACCTGTGGTCGAGTAAGTGATCTATGAAAGATAATGGCAAGGTGGTGAATCTTGAGATAAAACATAGAAGGTCATGGACACGTGCATCCTTGGGTTGTGTGCCTACGACGAAACTTGAAGATTGGGACCTCACGTACAACAACATCTCTCTTGCAAAAATGCAACACAAGCTTCAAAAAATAGTGAGTATACGGGACCAGAAATTGTGAACTTGCTGCCCTTCCAGAAAGAGTTCATGGCTTTGGCCTCTCAGCTAGAGCTAAAATCCTATGAGGAGCCACTTTGTGTTAACCAAGCAGAGCAGAATGAGCATCATCGGTTAGGCAAATTAGTAGGGGAAATGGAGCAGGAGCTTGACGAAGTGTTGCAAGAAGCAAGGATGGAACAACAAAGCGCAATGCGTCACTCATAGGGATGGTGAACCACGAAGCCTTGGCAGCACGTCTTGCCACATTGACAAGTGACTCGAGACGAGTCACGATGATTGTGTTGGGGGCATATTGGGCAGTGGATCCCCTATGTAATAGTTTTGGGGCTTAAAGCCCACATTTTTAGGTATTGTATTGTAAAAGCTCTGCGAAGTGCACAGAGCACAAATTGTAATGGGTCAATTCTAAGGGTAGTCTACCCTAAAATATTATAAATTAATCTAGAACGTGTCATCCTGCCCATGGTCTACAGACCATGGGAATGTATAAATAAGAGCAAGGCTCTAACTGTAAAAGTTGTTTTTGGTAATAGTTGAAGTAATATGGGTGTCTGAAAGTGATAGTAGATCTGAGTCTATAAGTACAAGTTTGGGTTGTAATAGGAGATAGAGGCTCCATAGCTGTGTGCACGGAGGCTTGGTTAGAGTTTGCAACTATGTACGCGGACCCCTGCAACTGTGTGCATAGACCCTTGCAGCTGTGTACGCAAGGCGGGAAGTGGATTGTAACAGGATAAAGGCATTAATAAAGATAAGTTTATTTTGAAATATTGTGCATCTATTCTAGATTCTAGTTTATGCATCTATTCCTGATTTATGATAACGCACATGTCTATTTATGTTAAGTAATAATTGAAAGAGCTATACTTTCATAAATAACAAAAGATATATAATAATATTAAGCAAAAAAAAGGGTAAATTGCATTCATGCTTAACTAAGGTAGTTTCCCCAGGAAGACAGCTGCGCGGAAACCACGCAGCGCGTAAGATCGCTCTGCGCAAACCCTGACCACATCAAGACGTCCCCAGGGTGTGGATACTAGGTTCCCTCCCATACTACCTCAGGTGAGAATTCAGTCTGCACTCCGCGAATTGTTGCTAAAAGGGCCGGTAGTGTCGAGATTTGTTTGGCTAAACATTTTTGAACCTGGGTTAGGCCCCATTAAGCCAACACTATGATTTTTCACATTCATTTTGTACTTGCGGATGGAATCCAGCCAAGAATCGGTCTTCTTCATGCCAAATCACCTACGTGAGTTGTTCCTCCAAGGCTCTGCATTCTACCATACCTGTGAGAGTTGTTATGCATAGACTAGGTATTATATACTTCATCGGCATCACAACTTCTACACCATAGACCAAGTTGAATAGCATTTGGGCTGTCAGCTTCTTGCAAGTAGTCCTATACTCCCATAGTATTGCAGGTACGTGCACATCCTAGTCATTTCACTGTGCGTTGCAGATCTTCATCAACGTGTTTTCCAAAATCTTATTGAAGGCATCCACAGTCTCATTGGCTTGTGGGTGATATGGTGTACTATTTTGATGATAGACCTCAAACTCTTCTGTGAGCATGTTGATCATATCATTCAGAAAGTGTGTACCTTTGTCGCTCATCAACATTTTCAAGCAGCCAAACCTAATTAAGACATATTCAAACAAAAAAATCGTTGTTGTAGCCCCCATAGAATCTTTAATCAATTGTGCCTCTGCCCATTTGCTTAGATACTCCATCGCGGTGATGATGTAGCACGCACTTGTCTTCTTTCCTGGGGGTTGAATTGGCCCAACAAAATCAATTGCCCATTTTTCAAATAGTTGCAATGATACTTGAGGTTGTAATGGTAATTCATCCCTTCGTGATGGTATGCCCATTCTCTGACATGCATCACATGCCTTACAATATGCTTTAGAATCCTTATGCATCATTTCTCACCATAGACCTACATGCAAAATCTTATGTGCATTCTCCTTTCCTGCATAATGTTCTCCCACAACCCCCCCATGAGATTCAACAAGAATATTATTCCTCTCAAAATTTGGCACATTCGTCACAAGATCTTGTTCCGCAATCACTGAAAAGTTTGCCACACGCACTACTAGATCCTTCTTTTGTTGACTTGTATACCCTTCTAGTGCCATCCCCGTAGTCAAAACGTGAATAATATCTACAAAATGATTGTCCGCTATGCGCACCGCGAAGAGATGTGCATCTGGAAACCTTCCTCCAAATTAGTAGGCTCTTCTCCTATTTCAATCCGCGACAGATGGTTAGGGCCCACATTTAACCTCCCTGGCTTCACAATCACCTCAAATTCATACTCTTGAAATAGCAGCAGCCATCTAGAGATTGTCCCTTCAAACACAGACTTATTTACCGGGTATTTCAAGGTAGAGTGATCTGTGTACATATTGAAATTTCCACCCAACAGATAGTGCCTAAATTTTTTAACCGTGTACACCATATCCAATCCTTCACGCTTCGTTGTTGAATAATTCTTCTCATCCTTTGATATTTTCCTGCTCACAAAGGCTATAGGGTGGTCCATCTCTCCTTCACCATCCTGTGTTAGCATTGCTCCCAACTGAATGCAAGAGGAATTGACATGTACATGGAATTCCTTCTTCCAATCTGGGAAGACAAAATCGGCATGGTGACCATCTTCTCTTTCAATACATCCAAACTGCGCTAAAATTATTCATCCCAATAGGATGTAGCGTCCTTCTTCAGCTGTTTCTCCATGGGCATAGTAATATGAGCATAAGCCTTGATGAACTTCCTATAATATCTTGTATGTCCCAGCATCGCGTGCAACTTCTTAACACTCCTTGGGGCCTCTAAATTCACTATCACTGCAATCTTGGCAGGGTCCACCATCAACCCTTGCTTGCATACCACATAACCCAACAAGATCCTAAAGGGGACAAAGAACAAACATTTCTTCAGATTAAGCAATCTGGTGTCTGTGACACGCATCCAACATCAAGCGTAGAATTTCTACATGGCTCTTCACTAAACCGAACACCATCCAGTCATCAAAGTACACCTCCAATAACTTATGGATGAACTCCTTAAATCTCGCTATAACTACGCAAGAGAATATCGCAGGTGCATTCTTGAGCCCAAACGTGTTGGCTTGTGTTATATTCTTTCCACATAGTTAACAGGGGGTTTGAGGGGTACCCATAACCCCACTTTATGGGGTCCGAGGCAGCGCCCCGGAAAATTTTGGTTTTGGACCCTATGTTAGGTTGGGCGGACCCACCTATGGTTTTGTGCATGATTTTCGCACATGTTTTTTGGACACGATGGTTTTTAGTCCATGGTATTCGATGCTTCAGCATGTATAATTATGTATTGTAACATTGAAAGGAATATAATGAAAAATCAAGCTGGTAGTCCTGGTTTTGGGATCCAGGGGAAAATCTCTGTACATATGTGTTTTTATGTGTTATGCTCTCGCATTGTTTATTTTTTTGTGATTTAGAATTCGTATGCAGGTAATTTCTGTATGGGGTTAAAACCTACAAAACGGCATCACGGTGTATTGAAAACATCCCCATTCCATTGTGAAGGTTGTTTTGCTCCTATCCTCTGGTGCGATCTTGATCTGATGGTACCACGAAATCCCATCAGTGAATGAGTAGGCCTCCTACCCTCCAATGTTGCCAAATACTTCATCTCTAAATGGTGTCGGGAACGGGTCATGAATGCAGGCATCATTAAGCTTCCTCAAATCTACACAAATCCTTATCTCACCTTTATGTTTCTACTCCTTAACCACCATCGAGCTCACCCAATCAGATTCATCCATTAGTTCTATGATGCCTACTTCCATCATCTTATCCAACTCCAAGTGAACATTTTCCTTGTATTTAGGATTAAGACGATATGGTCGTTGTTTAATAGGCTTCCCGCTCGAAAGTAATCTTCATAACACCCAAGTCACCTATTATGCCCTTCAAGTCTGAAAACTTGGTAGGAAAAGAATCCTCGTACTGTTGGAGTAACTAAACAACTTTATCCACAGTAGTGTCATCCCAATAATCCCTAATTTTTGTAAACTTTGGTTCTGCTTCAGTCCCAATGTTCACTTGCTTGGTTTTCAATGGCGTGATGATGTTTGGGTTCTCTATTTGTTGGCCCTCGACTTCGTAGTTCCCTTTAGTCTCTAGAATATTAACATTTCTTGGATCTTCATCCTCCTCCTTAGCAGTAACATTATAACATTCCAATGCATGTTGCAGCTAGGTGCTCCAATCTAGTTGGACCCATTCCAAAGGTTCTTGTGTATTCTGAATATCACTGCCTTAACCTCTTGCAGAGCTTCATCAATGCTTTCGAAACAATCTTCAAAACTAAAGGTCATTATGAATCCTTCCCTTAATAAATCCCACTTTCCGATGCCATGGAAAAGCTCTATCTCCAAGTACCAGTTCATGGACATTGTGTCTAAAGTATGGAAAAACAAGTGTACCCACTCCGACTGCAGTTTCGTTCCATAAGCTTTAGTCCACTTTGCTAGGTGATCACTCGGATCATCCCTCCCATCATATTTCTCAGTCATTTGAAGGCTAGGTTGCTCAAACTGCAACCTCATCATTCTTCTATAGTCCCGATATCCATCAAAGCTATCCCTGTGTGTACCCCACCATCATGTGGGCGTAGTGCATAGTGCCAGATCTAACGCCTTGGAAGCGATGATGCTCAGGGACTTCATGCTCAAATGCATCCAAAAACTTATCCACATAAGTTAAACCATCAAAATAATTTAAATTTCCTACCTTCGATGAAATGCAACTCAACGATTTAGTCATCATGTTGCAGTGCAGTGTAGATACTTCATGTAGTCATTTCTGCCAATGATCCAACTCTTCATTTAAATTAGAGGTGCAGGAACTCTCTTGGTCCCATGCAATCCATCCATCTATTTTTATATTGATTCAGTCTTGATCTCACATTGTTATTTTGTAGATCTCATCTAAGTCATCCTCACTTTCTTCATAATCGCGGACCATTTCAGTGTAGCGCACCCCTTCTGTAGGTTCCAGCAGCACTACAACTCGAATTGATTTTCATTCAAAGGACATTGTCTGCTTCTTTAAGTTGATGACTCCATTAATGTCAATGGCCCAATCCATTCTCAGGAGTGTGGGGTATGGATTGATATCATCAATGATCTCTATCACTTCAAAATCGGTCATTGTGCTCGCACGTTCAAAATCAACTGCGACTCCATGTAATTGTCCCATAGGGATGATCTTCTATTGGTTTTCTATTCTGAGCTAGATCGGAGACCACTGTAGTGCAGATCTCCCCATTATTTCCCATGATTTTATTGAAAAAATATTCCCATCAAATCCCAGATCCAAAATGACTTGCTCCATCTCATATTCTCCTATCTGCGTGATGAGCCTCATCTCGTGCCCTGGTCGTGCCTTATGTCTACCAATTTTTTGGACTACGCGGTGTCCATCAAGGTCATTTTCTTTTCCAGAACATTTGTTTATTAACTCCCACATGCCTTTCATAGCTTTCCTATCACGTAATAGTTTCATGTAGGTCTCCAAGAACGTGGCAAGCATAAAGGGATCAACCTTTGTAGGTGCATTGGTTTCTTGCACTTTTTTCTGGCTTCCTGAGGTGAAGGCCTCAACAAAGATTTTCTTGGCTTCCATAAAAGTTTCCTTAGCATGCACAAAATCAAAACCATCTTCTTTTTCTGGGGCCTTGCAAACCCATCCGTCCTCTTCAGGTTGTTTTCTCTTATCATGGCCAGTCATTACTCCTCTCCTCAGCACTATATTTACATTTTGATCCTCTTCGTGGGGCTAAGATCTCATCATTTGTAAGTTCTGCATAGATTGCTAAGGCTGCATCTTCTTCTCCTACATCTTAGCTATCAACATAGGGCATTCTTCTATAGTGTGGTCAAACTATATGCAGTATTGACATGATGGTCGTGTTTGATTTTGACATTCCTGGGTGTAGTGCCCTGGAGTTCCATAGTTGAAACAAATAACCTGACCCCGGCCTCTACTAGGCCCTCCTCCTCCACAGATTTATCATCTTCCATAATACACTCCACGCTCTCCACTAGTGCCCTGATCTGGAGGCCATGTTTTAGTTTGCATCTGGTACATAGGAGTTCTCTCCATCATCAATTCATAGTTGTGATAGTGGCGCTCATCATGGCCCACAGATTTACAAAAGTCACAGAACAACTATTGTGGTGTCTAAATGAACTTTTGAAGCAAATGACAATTATCTGTTGTGTGTTTTCTAGCTACCTGACAAATAGTGCACCATTGCTCAACCCCCACACTCGGTCTTGCTGAAAGTTCTTGCCTCTGGGGAATTCGCCCCCTCCTGTGATATAGTTTGAAAATATAGGACAATGGTCTTTATCATTCCCCTAGCTCTTACACTTCAAGCACCAAACTTCTTCACGCACCTTTGGCTTAGCCTCCTTGTCTTTTTTCAAGCTCTACAATTCTAAGGATAGGCTCTGTAACTGAGAACGGATTTGTTGTACCCCCAAGGTTGCATCCTGCATAGGTGTCACATGCAACCTCATCGTCATTCTTGAGTTCCTATCTTTTGCTATGACAAAGAAATTCTTAGGTGGGGCAAAAGTGAGGATATAAACCACTCATGATGTTGACCATCTATGAGCTGCATGTTAGCTTCGTGGATCACACATTTCAACCTTTGATCCAACTCCCAAGAAATCTCATCAACCCTCATCGTGATCTCCTTAAACCCAGCTATATACAATGAGTCGGACTTAGGCTTGCTAAATTATTTGTTTAAAGTAGCCTTAGTCTCTACTAGCATTGCCATAGGATGATAAGAACAATACTTAATATACCATGTTAGCGCGCGATCCTGTAGAGTAGTAACTAGATGTGTCTTCTTTATGTTGTCATGAGTAATTTGCTATGATGTCCACATAACATTCACAACAAACTATAACCAATATGTAGCATTGCTCCCTATACCCTTGAAAATTGGCAACTTCACTATGTTCAATAGGTTGAATGGTGGTGGTGGTGGTGGTGGAGGTGTGGACAAAGGTGTATGTAGTGAAGGTGGAGGTCGAGGTGGAGTGGATAGATGATGTTTCCATATAAAACGTTGTCTTATTAGTTGAACAACACTCCACGGTCAGGCCTATACTGCTCTCTCATCATCGCTTGAAGGAGGTCCAATCAATGGGCTATATTCAGGACCTGATTTCTCTCGATCTCTGTGTTATCACTTATAACTAAAGGTTTAATGCATACAGTTACATGCCCTAGTCTGATGACAAAGGTTTATGTTTAAGATGTTTCCATTTTTATTTGTCTCACTTAGGAATCGGAGTTTTAAAGGTTTTTAAGCTTAAATTAGACTCTGCTCCTATTGGTTATTCTTCACTCATCATTATTCCATAAGTCATGTCTTGTTTATGCCAAGTCACCTTGTCCTTTAGTGGTTCTGCAGCGCAGTCTTATTGGCCCATTTCGCAGCGCAATCATAGTCTAGCAGTTTCGCAGCGTGTAATGATTAAGCCATTTCGCAGCGCATCATTAAAAAATGTAACTAACAGCGCTGCAAAATCATGGATTCATGCATTCCGCAGCAAATCTTTCCTGAAATGTCAAGTCCATAGGTGAGTCAGCATGTCCGTCCACTCATGTCAGTTTGAGTACCTCTTGAAATCATGCCTGAACGTTCATTTGCCACTACTCCACCAATAGATTTTTGATACGCACGGAAATCTCATTCCCAAGAGATTTTACCATGCATAGTCCTAATAATGGTCGTGAGTGTTGCATGAGTAACCAGTCATGTTTCAAATTTGAATTTCAAGCGAGGCTGTTCAAGCGAGCCTGATTACAAGCGGGGCTGAGTTAAAAAGGAAGGTGAACCATCTCAACCGGAATTGTTAAAATTTGGCTGTGAAGATTTCCAAGTAAGAATTTGGCCGTGAAGATTTCGAAGTGAAGATGGAGAGAAAGGAGCATAGGTCCGGCAAATTCCAAAGGAATGAACCTGAAGGCCTGGACATAACCTTGAGAGATGAAGGCGTGAAGAAGGCATTTAAAGATGCCGAGTGCTGGAGATTTTCTAAAAAGCTACAAGGAGGGCATGCACAGGTAACAAAAGAGTTTGCACTTAATTTTATTGGTTTGAATTCAAAGGTTGCCATGTTAGAGATATCGGTCTCTCCAGAAGCAATAGCTATTGTGACCGAGATACCAAGAGGCCAGGAAGAATGGTTCAAAAACTTTAAATTTGATAGGAATCCTTGTAAGGAGTTATTAAAAGAGGAATATGTAAATGAGGATTATACAAAAGCAGTGCCCAGGTTCTATCTCAAAGAACATTATGCTCTTCTTCTTACCTGCATTCAGAAGTATTTAACATGTGAAGGAAGGTACAATAAGGTTTATCCTTATCATTTCAAACTGCTCCTGCATTTTACCGGGAAGGTCTCCATAAACATCCCGTTTTATTTATTTCGCAGTCTAATTAAAATGTGTGATAAGGTGCAGCTCAGAAAAGAGGACTGTGAGACCTCTTTATTTCATCATGGTCTGATTAAATTGCTCATTTTAGATAGCCTCCAGAAGATAGGCCGAGACTGGAATTCTTTTATCTTTATGGCTGGATTCCAAAGTAAAACTGGTCTTACTCCTCAACCAGCCAGAGAGTTTACAATAGCTAAGCTCCAAAGGGAAGCAAGAGCCAAAAAGAAAACCAAGCCACAACTACCAAAACCAGTGAAGTCGTTAGTCATTCAAGAACAGTCTCAGAAAACAACAAAGGAGAAGACTCAGGGTAAGAAGACTGTACCTCAAGCAAGTAAACCTGAAGCAGTCTCAGGGGTGAGGACAAGAAGTCAGATTAATAAAGGAAAAGGCAAAGCTATAGCTGTTGAAGAAAGCCCTATGTCTAAGGCAAGCCCTGTGTCTAAAGCAAGCTTAAATGATCTGTTAGAGGCTATTGAGTTAGAACAGTCCAAACCAATTTAGATTGATTTGACAAAGTCACCATAGGTAAAGGTTAAGAAAACCAAGGCCTCAAAAAGGTTTAAGTTTGATGAGCCAGCCCAGGAATTTGTTTTCAAACCAAGAAGACCCATGACTAGAAATTTCCAGCAGGTACAGGAAGCACTGCCCAAAATAGAGGAAAAGGAGAAAGGAACACGACCTCAGCAAAAAAGCAGCAAAAGTAAAGCAGCCATCACATCTCAAGGAGATTATGTGGCAGCCATGAAAATCCAAATAGAAGCAGCCGAGGAAGAAATTAACCAACTAAAGAAAGCCGCTGAAGACTTGAAGGCAGAACTAAGCCGAGTACCTAATAAATAAATTCACTGTTCAGGAAAGGGTTATGTCTCAAACTTTTGTTAATTTTGCTTAATCTTGGTGTTTTGAATATGTTTTAATCCCTACTACACATGTGAGGCATCAAAGGGAGTTTTTGGCAACCAATGACTGGATGATATGAGCTCTCGGGTTAAAAAAACAAACTGTTTTAAATAAAACAGCAGTTTCGTAACGCGCTACGAAACTGCTGTAGATGATGTTTTTTAAAAAAACGCAGACAGACAGTTGATTTCATGAGCGGGAGTTTTTTAAAAAGGCACACCTGTCCATCACCACAGCCTACAACATATCTAAAACGTGGCCACGTTCCATTCTTTGGGATATTAAAGACTCAAAAAGGTGTTGTTCATGTTCGAGCAAATTATGGAATAAAGAAGCCGAGAAAGAGGGGACATCT
>APFE030782871.1:1572-77052 GCA_000404065.3 Pinus taeda
CTGTGGAAAGAAAACAACAAGTGGGAGATTGTTGGGTTGTGTTATATTCTTTCCACATAGTTAATAGGGGGTTTGAGGGGTACCCGTAACCCCAGTTTATGGGGTCTGGGGCAGCGCCCCGGAAAATTTTGGTTTTGGACTCTATGTTAGGTTGGGCGGACCCACCTATGGTTCTGTGCATGATTTTTGCACATGTTTCTTGGACGCAATGGTTTTCGTTCCATGGTTTTGGAAGCGATGGTTTTTTGGTCCATGGTATTGGATGCTTCGGCATGTATAAATATGTATTATAACATTGAAAGGAACATAATGAAAAATCAAGCTGGTAGTCCTGGTTTTGGGATCCAATGGGAAATCTCTGTGTGTTATGCTCTCGCATTTTTTATTTTTTTGTGATTTAGAATTCGTATGCAGGTAATTTCTGTACGGGGTTAAAACCTACAGTTAGAAAACTAATGGACCAAGGGACCCTTTCTCTCTCCTCAAGATGGGACACATGGAGGCAGGTGATTGGTCCACAGGAGCTAATGAGGTAGATGATGTCAGCATGATGTAGCAGTATGGACGAAATGTGGCAATCAGTTTCAACATTTTTAAGTGGCCTAGTGGCAAAAATCTATGTGACACATGTGACTACTTGGGAGGCACCAAGTGGAGATGATGACCTCAGAATGACCTCATCTCAGAGGTCGACATACTGGAGGGAAGATGTTTCAGAACTCCTATGTCTTTGAAAATCTAAAAAGTTTCGATGAAAGGGGCTTCTAATGTATGATTGAAACTTGGTCATGGGGACCCAAAAGAGCCAAGGACATACAACAGGCCTTAGCACCTAGTGTTATAAATGCACCACATGGAAAGTATTTCAAAGGTCGGCTTATTAGAGGTAGGAGGCATCGTAACTCTGTTCTATTTGTATTTTGAAAAAGTTATGATATTAAGGGGCTTCTATGTGTGGTAGCACTTGGTTGGGAAATAGGCCCCTGACAAGAGCTCAAAGGCTTTAGCACCCAAGCACCAAGTCATCAATCATGGAACCTAGTCCCATGGAGGAAAAACAAGAAGGGGGCTAAGAGAAAAGGGGTTGAAGGTATCATAATTCTATGATTTTGTAATTTTTCTTTTTATAAGACTTAAGATATATTGGGATCCAATACTATGATATAGAGACTATGGAGGATGAATGGGTCAACATATATCAATTTTTCTCAGTCATTATTAAGTGCAGAGCACCTCCAATGCCACCACACCAAATCACGACTACTAGAGAAAGAGGGAATTTAAGTAGTTAGAGGGAGAAAGCAACAGGAGAAGTGGCAGATAATAGTGGTAGGAATATCATGATAGAGGCTTGGCCAGATCATTAGACCACCACTAATCTAGATAATGGATCATGAGTCCACCTAAGGAGATAAGAGGAATCGACTTCAGAGATATTTTTTTGTGTCAATTATGATAGCTCATGCTTTTCATGTTTTTTTAATTTCACATTTTCAAGAAAATAATCAAGTATGTCAGGTAATCATTAGGACAACTAGGCCATTCTGATGCTCAGAAAGATGGTAGTTTAGAAAACTATAGCATTCTGAGATATTTTGTAACTGTTGTTTGAGCCCTCTCTCCCTATAAAAGGGAAGAGGAACTTAGTAGTAAAGGTTCCCAATTTTTTTTCAGAGTTTCTGAATCTGTGTTTATGCTTTATGAATTATGTTTTCAGAGGAGGTCCCAAGTTTGGTTCTATTTTCCTATTCTAGTGGTTATATTTGTTTTGCAGATTTCATAAGTTTAGGCATGTAGCAAGTTTTTGAAGACTAATGAATAAATTTTCTGGTGATTCCAAGAATTTGGATCTGTAGTATGTGTTCTACCTTTTTGTGTTATTTCATATGTGTATTTTCTTCTCTATTGTGCAATTGTAGTTGTTAGATTCACTCTCAAGTCACATATTTACTTATGTTATGTAATAGTTGATGGTACATGTGAGATTGTAGATTAATCTATGTTATGTAATAACATACGGTTCATGTATTCACCTGGGTTATGATATAGCATATAATACATGTGATGTGAGACATTGAGTTGAAAGCCTTAAATGGTGCTCCATAATTTCTGTACTTCTTTCCTTTTATCTTGTCATGATTCTACTGGGATTTTTTGCATAGGATTTTGTGTTTATCCAACCCTCTACACAAGGTACCTCTCTTATATTTCTCCTTTTCATCTCCACTGCAACGACAAATTTAAGTTGTGTTCTCTGTGTGTCAACCACAAGACTTGAACATTTATTCTTGCGAATGATATTTTGTTTATATGCATACTGAATTTGCCTCTGAGAAAGGTAATTCAACCAAAATATAAACCATTTCACATTTATCTCTTTAGCTACATTGATTTATCTTTAAGAGAGGCTAAGATTTCCTGGGCACTTACCTCTCCTCAGCCTAGGCGATTGTCTCTAGGAGCTTCAATAGAAGGAAGATCCAAACAAAATTAAAGCAATCACATAGTGGCCCAAGCCAACTAACATTTCTAAATTAAGATGATTTATGGGTTTAACATGATACTATTGAAGGTTTATTCTAATCTATGCTCATGTAACTACACCCTTAACAAGAATTTTAGATAACAACTCATTACAATGGAATGACAAGGCAGGAAGGTCCTTCAAAACCTTAAAGGAAATTATGGCCACTACACTTGTACTAGAAACTCCATATTTTTCAAAACCTTTTGCAATTGAATGTGATGCTTTAGTTTTTGGAATAAGGGTAGTATTGATGCAGGATGACCATCCCATAGCATTTGAAAGTAGGAAATGTTGGAATTTCCATGCACCCTAGGTCAAATGTATGCCCTAGCAAGGAACACAAACACATTAGAGATGCCAAACTTTAAACAACTTTGAAAAACAAAATATAATAACAATGAGATCAATAATAGTAAACAATAATTTATGGCCCAAAAAACGTTCCTTATTAGTCCTTCAATAAGAAAACCTTAGGGCTCATTTACCAGGGATCATGGCCTTTTACAAACCCCAGTACAATGCTATAGTACAAAGTCAGTACTTTGACCAAATACAACTAGGGTTTATGCCAAATCCATCAGGTCCTCATCCACCCATAAAAACAAATAATAAACAACTTAAATTACTTAGTGTTGTTGTTCTTGGAAACCAACCCTTTTAGTCATCTTCTGTCCACAAGATCTACTCCTTTAAACCTTGTATACTTGGCCTATTTGTTGTCCACCAATAGACTGCTCCTTTAGCCCACTGATCCACTTTCATGTAGCCCTTAGCTAGTCCTTTCAATTGTTGCAGGTATTCCTTTCACTATTAGTGACAGTGACATGCTCCTTTAGGCCCTTTTCCACCTTCAACTAGTTCCTTTCACTAGCATACTACTCCTTTAGTCCATTTGTAACCCTTTGCCTTTTATTATACCCTTCGCCAACTTGTTATAGGTTGTGTCTTGCCAAGAAGGTCTCTTTTACCCCAAGACCATCTCTCTTTAATTTTTCTAGAACCTCGACCTCCTCTCTATCACATACTGGCCTCATTTCTTAGTTGTTTGTACCTAGAAAAAGCAATAAACATGTCATCTAGACTATTATCCAACCTCAACTAGGTCTATTCTAGTTCCAACAAACCCTCAGCCTACTAGATAATCCTTTGGCTAGTATTTTTTTACCTACAGAAGCCCTTTGTGGCCTTAACTAATACACCCTGTGCTCTTCATCAACTTCTAGTACATCCAATATCCTTCTTCCTCTTGCCTGTATTCACTTGGTATGTACTTACAAACCTCTGTGACCCAAATTCTCCACCTTGATCTCCCTATAGTTAGCTCTTGAGGCCCTTTGTCTTTCTAAGCAAACCTTAGGCCTCTACAAATAGACCCTCAAAGTCCTAATACCTTGAAACCTATTCTTTCAAGATTTTGGCCTCTTGATATGGCCCAAAACATGTTCTTATTAGTCCATTAATAGGAAAACCTTAGGGCTCTCATACTAGGGTTCATGGCCCTTTACAAACCCCAATACAATATTATAGTTCAAATTTAATCCTTTTACCAAATAAAAATAGGGTTGAGACCTAATCCATTCGATCCTCATCTCCCCATAAAAACAAATAATAAACAACTTAACTTACTTGTTGTTGCTATCCTTGGAAACTAGCCCTTTTAGTGCTTTGTTTTCCACAAGATCTACTCCTCTAGGCCTTGTCCACTTGGCTTGCTTGTTGTCGACAAAAATATGACTCCTTTAGCTCAATGATCCACTTTATTGTAGCCCTTAGCTAGTCCCTTTAGTTTCTATAGTTCTTCCTTTAACTATTAGTGACACTGGCCTGCTTCTTTAGGCCCTCTACCACCTTGAGCTACTTACTTTCACCAACGGATTACTCGCTTAGTCAAACTATACCCTTTTTCCTCCTATTCTTCCCTTATCCAACTTGTTCTAGATTGTTTTCTACACAAACATGCCTCCTTTACCCCATGACCAACTCTCCTTAGGTCCACCCAGACCCTCAACTTCCTCTCTTTAGCATAATGATCTCCTTTCTTAGTTGGCTATACCTACAACTATCCCTAACCAGATCACCCAAACTAGTGTCCAACCTCAACAAGGTCAATTCTAGCTCCAACATACCCTCAACCTACTAGATCATTCCTTTGGCCAATATTTTTCTACCTATGCAAGCCCTTTGTGGCCCTAATGAGGCCACCCTGTGCCCTTGGTTAGCCTCTAATACATCCAATAGCCTTTGGCCTCTTGCCTATAGTCACTTGGTCTACCCTAATAGACCTCTGCGGCCCAACTTCTCCACCTCAACCTACTTGTAGTAAGCTCATGAGGCCCTTAGCCTTTCCAAGTAGACCTTTGGCCTCTACAAATAGACCCTCAAAGCCCTATTATGTTGTATCCTATTCCTACATGATTTTAGCCTCTTGATGCATTGATCCACGAACCAAACTCAACCTACTTCTATGGTTGTTGTTGCCTTTCTAGGATTAACTATGAATCCTTTGCTTGCCTAGGCTAGGTATCTTTTACCCTTCTCAAACCTAATTCAATTCCTTCCCACTTGTGTTGCTAAGCCTCTCCATTGGCTTATATTTTTACTTTTTCATATGTTACTTAGGGAGCCCCTTGGTCCTTTAAGGTGTTTCCCACTCAACCTCTTAACAACAAATTAGAATATAAAATTCATTATCTTGGGTTCTAAGCCCACACCTTTGGGTCAAAATGCCAAGCCTGGGTACTTTTCCCATAAGTTCTTTTTTTTGTCGATTTTCTCCACTTGGAATACCTTTCGAGCTACCCAAATTTGAATAGGAAACTTAATAAAAGAGAATGCCTAAAATCTACATATGACAAGGAAATACTCACCATTTTGCACACACTAGACAAATGGAGAATCTATTTTGGGAAGTAAGCTTTTGATATGAATAAATCATAATAGTCTTTGACACCTTCTACAACAAAAGACACTTTCCATAGAATAATAGAAATGGATCAAAAAAATTATTGATTTTATATGGAGATATTACATAAGAATGGGAAAGATAACATAACAACATATTCTCTCTTCAAAAAAGACAAAAAGTCACAATCACTTGCAGTTCTAGTTGTAGTTATAGAATATCTTAATGAAGTTCAAAATGAGTATGAAAAATATCTAGAAACACGTCCTATAATCAATAATAATGTTCAAAAATAAAAATTTGAATGGAAAAATGATATTCTTTGGTATAAAGGAATAATTTACCTGAGCCCAAAATCATTCCTTTGGCCTACTGCTCCTGCCAAAATCTGCCCATAAATATGTTATCTTGATCACTGACTATGGTCTTAGGTAGACCATGCAACTTGAAAATGTCCCTCAAAAACAACTCTTCAACCTTAGACACTAAACTCCTAGAAGGAATTGTTGGCTTGATGGGTCCTGACCCAAGTTCAGAGTTAGTTGCGCCAACCAAAAACAAAACCCTAAACTGTTGGCCCTTTTGGCAACAACCCATGTAACGCAGGCTACAGTCTCACCCGAAGCAGTATTGAGGGATGACAAAGCCAGGTTTCTACATCCAGAGGTCTGTGTGATGGGTTTATGTTATTTCTATGGTTTTATCCCGACCTTTGCGAACCCTAATCCTTAAAATACAGAAATCACAGTAACTTATAGAAATAATACCTAACCCTTCACGGAACACTTAAAACATTCATAAAATAATGTAACTTATCGAATCTACTACTTTCACGCACCAATTAAGGGTTCTTCAGATAATTGTAGAAAAATAGAGCAGATACACATAAATTGCATAAGTAAAGATAACAACACAGAAACACAATTATAGCTTCAAAAACAATCTTTATTGATATAATATTTCTATTACAGACTCTTCTTCCCTACACACACAATTGCATGGGCCCACACACACAACCTGCAGACTTACCAAGGTCTCCGCGCACACAACTGCATGAGCCTTCCCCTTCGCTTAAGTACAGGGAACAAAATTTCCCACCTCAGACTATTTTCCCATACAATGATATTCAATTCTTTTATGACTTGCTATGACTCGTTAAGAATGCTTTATATAGATCTTTCCATTACAATACTGTGGTTCGTGAACCATAGGCAGGTCCCAAAACATCATATCTTCTAACAAACTAAGGGACTAAAACCCCTTTGACTCCTATGACCTTCACACTCTGCTCCCTCAAAATGAGGAGACTTTACAAAATTAACAAAATTATTTACAAAATTTACCCCAGGTGACCCTGTCCCAATAGGCCACCAACACAATTTCATGACTCGTCTTCGATTCATTTTGTTGGTGGTGCCTCAATCTTCGCCTGCAACTCACTAAACTCAATATTCAAAACTTGCAGGTCTGTTGTTACCTGTATAGCATCTTGTTGCACTTCCTCGACCAAATTTTCAGTAGTTGGGCCTTCAACTACAACGCCCATGGTCCTTTGAGTCTGTTGCATCCCTTTTAGCTTGCTCTACACTGGCAGAGTCAATTGACTTACTTCATCTATCCACCACTGCATCCTTAAAGATATGATCGCTTCCTTGTGATGCAGCTCATCTATTTCAATCTGGATGAACTTTCCTCCCTACAATCAAGTGAACCTTTACACTGGTGCCAAGTTTTGCATAGTCGATCAGATTTCATCGAACTACCTATACTTTTCCCTAATGTCTATGCTGATCCTTTGCAGAGTTGGATCCTCCTTTAGTGAGGTCCATAACTCCATGGCATGCTCAAATATCTAAGTGCAATCCTTGACTGCATCTTCTAATGTAGCCATTCCTTATTTTATAGAAGCTCTGCATTGCTCTCTAACTTCAGGAGGCATAGTGGGCTGTAGCTTTCATTCTATCTCTGATATCTGCAGCTACAACTCAAACCTGGTGTGGTCAATTTCATCCTTATATTTTTTTACTGTAGTGACCATGTTTTGAATCTTATCTATGGAGGCCACTTCTGCTGGAATCTTGAGCTCTAGAAGCTCATTGCAGGGTTGTGCAATAGCAACTTCTAGTTGTTGGCTTCGTGTTGTGACCTCCTCCTTTTCTTTTAGGGCCTATGCCTTTTCCTAAAAAATATGTTGGTTGTTAGTATTTACTTCATTGATCACAAGCAAGGTGTGTTTCTCTTGTATCCTTAGTTTGTCTAACACCCCTTGGTGTAGCTCATGAAAATTCTGAATGGGAAATGTGGCCAAATTCAGACTGAGAGTCTTCATTAAGAGTAGTTGTGCCTACTCTTCAGCTGAGTCACTATGCAGGGACCCTTCTAGCAATGGTACTGCATGAAGATCCATGGTAATTTCATCATCTAAGATAGACCCACTCACTTTTTTCAACCTCGCTTGCTTCCCACTCGCTTGTCCCATGCTTACTTGAATTAAACCTGTTTGTACTTGCAAATCTACAGGCCATACTAGACCTTACTCAGCGACTGCTGCTACTATTGTTAAATGTGGCTCATGAGGTCCATTGTCACATCACAGACCACATCTTTAATTTTGTCCAAGTCCCCCTCTTTGAGGACCAAATGAGTCGACCTGCTAATTTGCCAGACTTTTTCTTCTTGCACTGCCATGTGGAAGTCCTCTTCTTCCTCTTCTTCAAAATGAAGGGGAACTCCAACTCTACGCCTTCTTATTCTTCCACCTCGATCTCTTCCTCCCCCTGTGATTTCTTGGGATCTGACTCTTCAACGTCAATAGTAGCTTGTGACGTAGTCTTTTCCTGCACCATTTCCTTTTCCTTGGCCGCTGCTTCAACAACTTCTTTCTCCCTCACAACAGTTGCTTTCTTCTGCACAACCTTTTCTCAGCCGATAACTTTATGTGCCTCATTCTTCTTTTCTACGGCCATGGTTTGCACTGCTAACCCTTCAGCGGTCATGCTAGTACCTGTGTTAGCATTAGAAGGGGTGATACAATCACTTGGCCACTTGTTGATGGCCCCTGCTATATCCTCCTTGAAAACCAAATAAGGGAACTTGTGCCATATGCCTCGGCCTTCCTTCTTAGCGTGAATATGCAGATTATGGAAATCTGACCTGAAATCACCAATGTTGGTGTACTGCGCATGAAAGGTGGGTGATAGCTATGGTCACTGGTTGATCACCGTTTTGAGTTCCATATCTAACAACACCCAAAAAATGTTGGTCTCCATTACGTGCGTGGGGTCTTTAGTAGCCCACAACAAAGAAAACTTCGCGGCCTCTGGTAGGTCTGAGTCATGTTGAGGGAATTGGCTCTCTTTGGGAATCCTCCACACCACTAAGGCAATCAAAAACAACAATTAGGCATAGTGAAATGCCTTGCCCTCATCCTGGGCCTCCCTACAGTCCTCCAAAAACTCCTTACATAGATATTGATCCTAGTTATATTGAACCCCTTTTGTGCACTGCACAACCAATGAATCGAATGGCACTAGTACTTCGTCAGTGCGAAAAATTCTCATGATATTCCCGACGAAGATCTATGCAACAAACTACATTGTGCCATCATATATGGATTGAATGGAGTATCTACACAACTTCTTGACCAGACCAAATTCTCCCTTCATTTTTTCTGCCAACTTCGTCTCCTGCGACTTTCCTACAAAATCCTCCACATGGTCTATTCCTTGGGATGGCAACATCGTGATTCGATGGATCAACATGTTTTTGATCAAGATGGGTTCTCCCAGTGAGAGACACCCATCATGCACTAGTGTCAGCAATTGGTGCACACATATGGTATTAATATTGGTGTGACTGATGTGCGGTACCCACAACATGTTTAGGAGCCTTGTGCCCCCAACTCCAACCACCTAGTTCATTGGTTCAAGGTGCGTAACGCTCGACTCCTCCTAATGGACCTTCTTGAGGTACTTACTGGGCGCTAATTGAGGGAATTTCTCATGGTCCCCAAGGTCCCAATCCTCCATTTTTATATTTGGTATTTGACCCAACAATGAACCCTCAAAGAAAACATTATTCGATAATAAAGGCGTAAATACCATGAACTTCACGGCATCCGGATCTTTGGGCACCTTCATTGTGGGTTTTCTAGGTGGTATGTACTTCATCAACCAAATTATTGGTTCAACCTCTTCTACATCAAGCTCCTCTATTCCTCTACACAATTCTTCCTCATCCAAATCCAGTGACTCCGTCAGCTACTTGGACTTATCCATTTTTTCCTTCTAGTGGATTTTTGTAGAGTTTTTCCTCGGCGATTGCCAGACTGACACTTACTAAGGCTTCTTCTTCTTCGTTGAAGTAGACATCTTAGGCCTTGGTGAACTAGCCACGGTAGTAGGAAACCCGGTAGATATAGGTTCGGTTGGCATTGCCTCAGATAGGGTTGGCTCCGTCTCTGGATGAGTTGCAATGGTTCTCTCAATGAAGCTCTTATGAAAGTACCTAGGAAAGTTTGCTAACTCTAGTCGTGAAAGTAGTTCCTCTCAATCCGGCTCAGGCATATAGCACTGTTCTTGGCACAAATCAAGGTGAAAAATCTTAAGGAAAACTCTCAAGAAGCAAATTGTTTGAGTGTGGAGTGGTATGTCGTATTTATAGACGAATTTGAATTCAAATCCAACCATTCCCTCCAATTCCGGGTCATTAATTCACATTTAGCGGCAGATTTACAAATATATGCTCCATAAATTCTTACCCCCCACTCCCTTCAACGAAAAATTATCCATCCAATCAACTACGATGCTTCCAATGGCCACTTTTTGGGTAGGCTATGCGGGGCCCACCCACCTAGCATAGCTCCTTCACTTTTCCTTTTTATCATTCGAGAAATTTAGTTTAAAGTTCTGTACATTCTTACAGCTGCCTGGAGTACTAAGACTATCCCACAATCATATAGTCATTGCGCAGGGGAGGGATCACCCTTGTACAGCTTCAAATGAATCCCATTGACTTTTCCCATAAATAATTCACCATTCATCTTCGTGAGCTGAACTACACCTCCATCTATAATTTCTTTCACAACATATGGCCCCAGCCAATGCATCTAAAATTTTCCTAGGAACTTTGTGAACTTACTGTCATATAGAAACACTAAATCATCAACCTTAAAGGTGTGTTGATTGATATGGCAATCATGCCATGTTTTTCACGATCCTTTTGCACCTGATGATGAAATCCATCCAAGAAATTATCTTCCTCCAATTCAATGAGTTGCATGGGCCATTCTTCCCTAGTATCGTGATCAACCATATCCGTAATTGCTACAATCCGTAAAATTGGCACTATGTAATCCATGGGCATTACAACCTCTTTCCCATATACCAATCTAAACGATGTTTGTCCTGTCAACATTTTGCAAGAAGTCCTATACGCTTAGAGGACTGTTGGTATGTGTATATCCCAGTCATTTCGCTTCGCGTTGCAAATATTTGTCAAAGCGCTTTCCAGAATTTTTTTTAAGGCTTTTACTGTGCCATTCACTTGAGGGTGATAAGGCATATTTTTTTGATGATATACTTGAAATTATTCGAGCAATGCAACAATTATTTCATTCAAAAAGTGCATGCCCCTATCACGCATCAAAATATTAAGGTAGTCGAACCGAGACAAGATATGCTCAAAAATAAACTTCGCGGTGATAACAATGCTACAATCTTTTACAAGTTGTGCCTCCACCCACCTGGTTAAGTATTCAGTCAATGTAATGATATATCTGGCCCCTCTCTTCTTTCCTAGTGGCTGTATTGGACCAACAAAATCTATATCCCACTTATCAAATGCCTGCAACGTCACTTGCGGATTCAATGGCAATTCATCTCTTCGTGATGATCTCTCCATCCTTTGGCAAACATTGCATGCCCTACAATATATTTTGGAGTCCTTATGCACAATCGACCACCAAATACCTGTGCATAGGATATTTTGTGTATTTTCTCTTCTTGCATAATGTCCTCCTGATACTCCTCCATGCACTTCTACAAGGATACTTTTCCTCTCATACTCCAATGTACCTATGAAGTATTTCATCAAATTCAATTTTATATAAGTATCTGGCGATCACAGATAAATCCGCAGCCTGGACCACCGGTTCTTTCTTTTGTTGCATTGAATACCATTCATGAGTGGTGCATGTAGATAAAAAATGAATTATTGCTACGAATTGATCATCTGCGACACGAACCGTGAACCGCTGCGCAACATGAAACCCTTCTTACAGACTCGTAGGCTCATCCCCATTCTCAATGTGTGATAAGTGACCTAGACCAGCATTCAGGTGCCCTGGCTTCGGAATTACTTCAAAATCATATTCCTGGAACAACAGAAACCATATGCAAATCTCCCCCCCAACACAAGCTTGTTGACCAAGTATTTCAAAGCAGAATGATCAATATACATATTGAAGTGTGCACCCAATATATAATGCCTAAATTTCTATAGTGCATACACCATTGCCAAACCTTCGCGCTCTATGGTTGAATAGTTATTTTCTACCTTTGACAACTTTCTACTTGAAAATGCTATTGGATGGTAAATATATCGTTGGCCTAGTTGGGTCAGCACAACTCCTAGCACAATAGAGGAAGCATCTACATGGACATGGAACTCCTTCTTCTAATTGGCGAACACTAAAATTGGCGTGATGACCATTTTCTCCTTTAAAATGTCCAAACTCTTCTGGAAATATTTGTCCAAGTAAAATATCGCATCCTTTTTCAGAAATTTCTCCATGGGCGCAGTGATTTGTGCATACACTTTGATGAATTTCCTATAATATCCTGTATGGCCCAATGTTGTGCACAGTTGTTTAACAATCTTCAAGGCTTCCAAATTAATGATTACTACAATTTTGGCAGGGTCTACCATCAATCCCTGTTTGCAAAAAACATGGCCCAAGAGTATCCCGTAGGGTACGTAGAATATGCATTTCTTTAAATTAATGGCTATCTGATGCTTTCGACAAGTATCCAACAAGAGACATAGAATAACAACATGTCGCTTTACTAACCCAAACAAAATTAGTTACAAAATTTACCCCAAGGGGCCCTGTCCTAATAGGAATTGAAAAGAAATGAACATACTTAGTCAATCGGTCCACCACTATGTACACACAATCCTTGCCTTTTACTGAAGGCAACCCATCGATGAAGTCCATAGAAATACTCTCCCACTTCCGCTCGGGAATAGGGAGCGGTTGCAACAGTCCTATCAGGTGCATATGCTCCTCCTTGTTTTACAGACAGGTGCTACACTCATGTACATACCTAAAAACACCATCCTTGAGTCCCGTCCAAGAGAACCTCACTCTAACTACCCTATAGGTTTTATGATAACCCAGATGGCTTGCTAGTGGGGAATCATGTGTTTCCTGTATAACATTCTTCTTCAGTTATAAATCTGACACCAAGTAGATTTTTTTTCCTTTTAATAGATAATGTCTTGCACCACTCTATACCTATTATCTGATATCTGCCCATCTAAGATCTCACACACCAACATGTTCTTAGAATACTCTACCAATAGTTGGGACTTCCAATCTAAAGTAGTGTCCATGAAAGAGTATGTTGTAGGTCTCCTAGAAAGTACATCAACAACCACATTATTTTTCCCTTTGACATACTCAATCTCAAAATCATATGCATGTACCTTGCTTGCCCATTTTTTTTTCCATTAGTTAACTCCTAATCAAGGAAGAATCAGAGGCTATTATGATCTGCTTTAACCTTAAACTAGCTTGCCACCAAATATGGATTGAACTTAGCAAGTGAATGCATGTTGTTGGTGTTAGCTCTGCTACATGTTGCTGATGTTCGAAGAGCAGAAGTGAGTTCAGTCCTCAACTTTGCTCAGAAGAGGCCTATACCAGTTAAGCCCGCCCTTCCTTTCACCTCACTCATCCTCACCTCACCTCCATTTCCTGGGCCTCTCATTAAAAACCACATAAGGGAGCTTTTGTTCTTAACCCCGAGCACAGAGATTAAACCATCATATAACTCTGTTCACATGACCGTGCGCATTTACAAACCCTTTCCCCGTCACATCCGACATAAACCTATGTGATCAAATCCACACTGTTCGATCATCTCTGCCGTGATCGGATGACGTTCGCTCTCCCCATGCCCACAAACTAACCACACGATAACTCGCGATCAAAATTGGTTTCCGCCCATTCCCGCTGCCATGTGTTTCCCTCTAAATGGAATCGCACACCATCATACCTTTACCGCCCGACGGCCCACGGTGGTGCGATCAGTACCGCCCATCGGTGAAACCATTTTCCCCGCTCGTTAACCCCCACACGTCTACTCCGCCCGATGACCGTTGGATCTACCCACCCAAGATCCAATAGCTCGTGATCGCTTTGCTCTCGTTTCCTCCCGATACCTCTCATCGATAGATCTCCACCGTCTATTCGTTTGATCCAACGGTTGATATCCATCCTCCGTCCTACTCATACGTTCGCCATGCAGTCCTCTCGCCATGATCGTCCCGTGCGCCCGAAGGACGAAGAGTACGTCTATCAGTGCCTAGTGCATTTCCTCTTCAACCACTACATTCAACTCACTATGTACCCGAGGAGGAAAAAGATGAACCTCAAGCAAATAAATACATTTAGAAGTTATGGAATTTTACCCTTTACGACACTCTGGCCACCTCAAAGGATAGCAGAGCACCTGAGAAGACTGGATTTATTCATTAAAGTAGGCAAATTTCATTCAAAAGATCTGCCAGGTAGGTAAAGTGGTTGGTGGTCAATTATGACCCCTTCATACTTAGAATGGCCGAGTGCCTTTGTACTCAAACTCTATATATACCTAAAAACAAGATGTAATCAGGGGTTGATGGTTGTTGTTTTGATGTAAGGTTCAACTTCTGGAGACTATAACTGCTTTGATACTTGCAATGTCTCATCTTCATTTTTAGCTAATACAAGCTTCTTTTGTTGTTAATTGCTCACTTTCCATTTCTATTCTATTCTAGGTTGTGCCTGTTATACAGTTTTCCTAAACTCTTGATATTTAGCATTAGAGGAGCTGTCATCCTACCTCTGTGTTAGAGTCTTGCATGTCTCAGTGAATGTGTTATTCAGGTTTCTTTTCACCTAATGTCAGAGAGCTGTCATCTTATCTGTACATTAGGGAATTAGATTCGCTGACCTCTTTACTAGTTGTAGCCGGCCATCACAGGGTCATGTGCATCTGCTGGTGTGGTTAGTATTCTCCATTATTCACCCAGTCTTTAGACTGTGAGTAATTGGTGGTATAAAGCCTTGTAGTCTGGGGGTGTTCATGCATGTCTGGGGTCAAGCAAAGTAGGAGATTGAAGCTCAGCTTCCCTGGGAGAATGACATAGTTCCACCTTTGATGATAGACAAAGTCTGGACACATTTCTGGTTGTAATCATCTATCTGGTGACTCTACTGGAGAACCAACCTAGTGGCGACTCCACATTATAGTTCTAGCTCAGTTCATGAGGCATACCTGGAGAAATCCTCAAAAACCACCAGTTGACCTAGTGCATGACCCTGAAAAAAATTTCAAGCTGAGGAAAACATCACAGAAAGGAGCATCAGGATCAAGTAAGCCTAAGAAATATTATGTATCTCTGCAGGAGAAGATTATCACTGAGAATGCGCATTCTGAAGATATAGAGCCTAACATTGTTAGTGAATAACTACCCTAAGAGATTAATAAAGCTCCTTGTCCATTTAGTTCCCCTTTGGATCTTAGTCCAAACAAAGCCTCCCATACAGTCCATCATATTCCCTTGTCCCTGTCATCTATTTCAATGTTTCCTGCCATCCAATCTGCTAGTATCCTTCCACCTACCCCAGCCATGGCAGGTCAGAAAGCACCTACTAAGATGGAAAGAACCATAGCTGCTAGATATGGACCCTTGGTCTTTCCTGTTCCTTTGAATGCCATGCCTGTAGAAGAATATCAAAAATATATGCCTAAATTCACTGGTACAGAGGGGGTAACAGCTGAAGAACACCTTGAATCTTTTTATAGTTATGCTGACAACTTGGATATCCGTGAGGATGATGTGTGGATGAGAGTATTTGTCCAGAGCCTTGATGGAGAGGCTAGAAAGTGGTTTAGAGAGTTAGCCCCTAGATCTATAGCAGACATTGAAGCATTAGATGATGCATTTTTGAAGCACTGGGGAGATTAAAAAGACTTGCTATATTACCATACTGAGTTTGGAAACCTCAAGAGGAAAAATGGCCTGATTTTAATAAAAGATTCAATCGTATGTATAGTAAGATACCAGTTGAAGTAAAGCCAACCCCCACCTTTGCCAAACTCACCTATGCCAATGCTTTCGACTCTGATTTCTGCCTACTCCTAAGAGAAAGAAGATGTTCCACCCTAGCTAATATGCAAGATGCTGCTTTAGAGGTGGAGCCAAATATCATTGCTGCAGAAAAGCTCAAAAGTCATGCTGACAGAAGGAGGTAGAGAGGTGAGGCTTCTTATTCCTCTGCTTCATCTTCAGAGCCTAAGTTAGATAAAATGACCAGAATGATAGAGTCACTGGATGCTGAGATATCTAAGCTGAAGGTTGAGCAGAACTCTGGGAAGGCAAGGCTTCCAAACACATTTGCTCCAAGAAATCCAAATCCAGTTAGAAGAGCAAATGAACAATTACAAATCATTCAGATGATTAAAGAACCAAATTAAGAACAAAAGGTTAGAGCTCCTTTCTAGAATGTAGTCATGGAGGAGGAGCAGCTCGAAGAAGAGGATGAAATTCATTGCATGGAAGATAAGGGCAGTGTTGCCTTTTTTACATTGGTTGCGTATGAAGAATCATTATTACAAGACCAAGACAGTTGAGAGTGGGACAGAGAGGCTGTTCTGCATATTGGTGAACAACAAAGATATACTTTGAGGTCAAAAGCAAACAATGTCAAGGAGAATCCTGCTCAAAAAGTTGTTGTTCAACAAAGTCACAGAACATCAGACAGAAAAGACCAATAGTTGATCCAGTCATCCTCAAAGCACCAGCTCAAGAGGTAAGAGGTCTTGACAAGTCTCCTTCCCCTTTCAACTTTGAATCAAAAGTCCAGAAGCTAAAAATATATGTACCTCTGTTAGAACTTGTAAAGAGTGAAGTGTTTAGGAAGCCTATCCTTGATGCTCTTGAGCTAAAAACCATACAAACCTCTACTAACTCTGTCAATTTGCAATATGATAAGCTTGCAGTTGTGCTTAGCCCAATAACCAAACCTACGAATGATAATTCTCCATTGTTTTATGTCTCCTTGACCATTCATGATAAAATCCTCCACAATTGCTTGCTAGACACCGGGGCTAGCCACAATCTAATGCCTAAAGTTGTCATGGAGGGCTTGACATCACTAGACCATATCATGATTTATTCTCATTTGATTTAAGGAAGGTAAAATTCTTAGGATTTATCAAAGACCTAGCTATCACCCTAACTCAGCTGGCCATGAAGAGCATGGTGATGGACATTGTGGTAGTAGATGTCCCTCCTAAGTTTTGAATGTTGTTGTCTATAGGATGGATTAAGAGACTAGGTGGGACATTACAGAATGATTTATCTTATGCCACTATCCAAATTTTTGGAGGGGAAAGCAGGAGATTATACAGGGAAGCACAGTTGGCATAGATCATCAGTGATGAGGAGAATCCTTCTAATCATCCCATATATGCTGTGGACATTGATTTTGGAGCTTGTATTCTCCAAATTGAAGAATCCCAGAAGGCCTCAATGCAGATCAAGAAACTAGTGAATCAGTCCGAGGTAGAGCAAGGAAGTCAGGTTTGGGAGATGTTCTTTGATGGAGCATGTTCCTGGGAGACTGTAGGAGCAGGGGTGGTGCTAGTATCTTCAAAACAAGAAAGCACACATCTGCCTTTGAAGCTATCTTTTCAAGTCACTAATAATGTAGCAGAGTATGAGGCTCTGATATTAGGTCTTAACGTAGCTAAAGGCAGAGGAATCAGAAGCATAAATATGTTTGGAGATGCCGATATTATCATTCAGCAAGTGAACCGAACTTTTCAAGCAAAGCACCCAAGGCTGAAAGCATTCAGAGATGAGGTATGGAGGCTCAAAGATTCTTTTGACAATTTTTGTATCTCATATATCCCTAGAGTCAGAAATCAGCTCTTTGATTCCCTTCTATGTCTGCTAGCATGTTTATCCCTCCCATGCCTCCCAGACTAGTTTATGAATTTCAGATGAAATATAGACCATCTTTGCCTGACAATGTCCAGCATTGGAAATTTTTTGAAGATGAGGATGAAGTGAATAGGTTTCTGCAAGTCATTGATGGATTCTCTGAAATGCAAATTGACCAAGGGAATGAAGTCTTGGAAGAAAGCCCCCAGTCCCAGCTTAGAAATAGAATTGGTAAAGATAGCATTGTCCAACTGCCCAACAATCATATACCTAAGGGTATAGTTCCTTTAGAAAAGGTGTTCGATCAGAACGATGTGCCTTATAAGATTGTCCAAAAAGAAGACCAGTTTGTTGTCTATAAGCACAATATAGGAAGTCCATAGTAGCCAAGATACATAAATCTATCCACTAATCTATCTGCTACCCAATGTTCTGAATACTGCAATTTAATGAAGCAATTTGCTTATGTGTTTGCCTGGGAATATAGTGACCTGAAAACATATGAAAAAAATATCATCCAACATAAAATTCCTTTAGAGAAAGACACCATCCCTTTCAAGTAGAAGTTGATACCAATAAACCCTTTGCTCCTTCCCCTGATTGAAAAGGAGATCAAGAAATATCTGGCTACCAAAATCATAGTCCCTCTCAGATATTCAAAATGGGTAGCCAATTTGGTAGTGGTAAGGAAGAAAAGTGGAGAGATCAGACTCTGTGTCGATTTTAGAAACTTAAACAAATGCTCTAAGAAAGACAATTATCCCCTACCCAAGATGGAGCATTTGTTGCAAAAGGTCTCAGGAGCCAAAGTGATGTCTTTCCTAGACGGATTTTCAGGGTATAATCAGGTTGCTATACATCCAGATGATCAAGAGAAGATTGCATTCACCACTCCTTGGGGCACCTTTATGTATTCCAAGATGCCTTTTGGGCTGATGAATGTTGGAGCCACCTTTCAGAGAGCTATGGATATAGCATTTGTGGGAGAGAAGGATAAGTTCGTCCTTATCTACCTTGATGATATAACAATGTACTCCAATAGCCATCATGACCACTTGCAGCATTTGAAGAAAGTGTTCCTGAAGTGCAGAAGGTTTGAGATTTCAGTCAATCCTAAAAAGTCACAGTTTGCTTTAAAAGAAGGCAAGCTGTTAGGACATATTGTTTCCGCTGCAAGTGTCTGAATTGACCTAGAAAGACTCAAGGCAATACAGACTTTGTCTGTCCTAAGATCAAAGAAGGATATCCAGTCCTTTCTGGGCAAAATAAACTTTGTAAGGAGGTTTATCCCAAATTTTGCGAAACTCATGAAGCATATCACCTCCATGTTGAAAAAGGGATCAGAGGTCAAATGGATTGATACAGTGAGAAGATCCTTTAAGTCCATCAAGAAAGCTATTATGGAAGCTCCCACTTTAAGCAGTCCAAATTACAACAAGGAGTTCCATATATTTTCATTTGCCTCTAAAGACACCCTTGCAGCAGTTTTATTGCAAGCAGATGAAGAAGGCTCAAAGCATCCAGTGGCATTTTTTAGCAAAACCTTAAGGGATGTTGAACTAAAGTATGATATCATTGAGAAACAGGCATATGCTCTTATCAAGTCCTTGAAAGCTTTCAGAATTTACATTCTGCATTCTAAGGTAATTGCATATGTACCTTCTGCTTCAATAAAAGATGTCCTAATGCAGCCTAATGCTGATGGAAGAAGGACTAGATCGATTACAAAGATGATTGAATTTAACATAGAATTGAAGCCCACCAAGCTTGTCAGAGGTCAGGGTCTTGCCAGATTAATGGCTGAAGAAAATTGCAAAACACTGGACATGGATTTTATAAGCATGATTTCAGAAAATGGTCAGGCAGCGGAAGAAACAGCTGAACCAGGGAAAAATTAGTCATTAGAAGAAAATATAGCTTCTTGTGATTGGTACTTTGCCATACCTCAATTCTTGTTGAAGCTAGAAATGCCTCCAGATCTTACTTCCAGCCAATCCATAACTATTAAGCTCAGGGAAGCTAAATATTGCATTCATGAAAATCTGCTCTATTGGAGGGACCCCTCTGGGATTCTTTTAAGGTGTCTGAACAAAGAACAATCCATGGAGGTTATGCAGCAATTTCATTCTAGCATGTGTGGAGGACATCATTATTGGAAAATTACAGCCCATAAGATCCTCAGAGCTGGGTACTATTGGCCCACCTTATTTTCTGATGTATTTTTATTTGTTAAATCTCATGACAGGTGCCAAAGATTTGAAGGGAAGTGGCAATTGAAGTCTTTACCCTTAATTCCTATACATGCTAGTGGCCCTTTTCAGCAATGGGGCTTGGATTTCATTGGAGAAATCAATCCACATTCCAGTGGCCAACACAGATGGATCCTAGTAGCCACTAGTTACTTCACTAAATGGATTGAGGCCATTCCTACTAGAAAGGCTAATCATCATGTGGTCATGAAATTTTTGACAGAAAATATCTTCACCAGGTTTGGTTGTCCACATAAATTAGTCACAGATAATGCAGCAACCTTCAGAGCAAAAGAATTGGTAGACATGTGCAATTCAATGGGCATTAAACTGGTTCATTCCACCTCATACTACCCTCAAGGCAATGGTCTAGCAGAATCTTCCAACAACAGTCTGATAAGGATAATTAAAAAGATGTTGGATGACAACAAAAAGAATTGGGACTCTAAACTCAAATATGCACGGTGGGCTGATAGAGTGACCATTAAGAAATCCACAGGAAATTCTCTGTTCAAGCTGGTATATGGCATTGAGGTTGTGTTTCCAATTCAGTTAACCCTTCCTATGGCAAAGTTCCTACAAGAAGAGCAGAATGAGGAAGAAGACATGGAAAGGAGGATCGCTGATTTAGCAGAGGTTCACCAAATCTGAGAACAACTGGTTGAAAATTTGGCAGCACATCAGAAGAAGATCAAGGAGGTCTTTGACAGAAAGACAAAATTAGAGAATTTTCAGGTTGGAGATTTGGTTCTAAAGTGGGATGCACTAAAAGAGAAGAAAAGTAACCATGGGAAATTTGATGTTTTTTGGACAGGGCCTTTTATCATTTCGCAGATCCAAGGGAACAATACCTTCATACTGCAAATTATGGGAGGAGAAATAGTTTTTGACGGCCCAGTTAATGAGCGGTTTTTGAAAATTTATGTCGTTTAAGGTCTCGTGGCCTTAAAGTTGTAAATATGTTATTTTATCAGTTTTAGTGTAGGCTTAGTTAGAATCCATTCCCAATGGGACACTAGGAAATTTTGCTAATTCATTTTCATAGGAAAGGCAATGGTCTACAGGTTCTTGAGACCTCACAAGGAGGATCTCATCCCCAAAAGGAGCCAGTGCTAGCTCTGCTACATGTTGTTGATGTTCGAAGAGCAGAAGTGAGTCCAGTCCTTGGCTTTGCTCAGAAGAGGCTTATACCAATTAAGCCCACCCTTCCTTTCACCTCACTCATCCTCATTTCACCTCCATTTCCTGGGCCTCTCGTTAAAAACCACATAAGGGAGCTTTTTTTCTTAACCCTGAGCATGGAGCTTAAACCATCATATAACTCTGTTCAAATGACTGCGCGCATTTACAAACCCTTTCCCCGTCACATTCGACATAAACCTGTGTGATCAAATCCACACCGTCTGATCACCTCCGCCATGATTGGATGACGTTCGATCTCCCCACGCCCACAAACTAACTGCACGATAACTCGCGATCAAAAGTGGTTTCCACCCGTTCCCGCCACCATGCGTCGCCTTCTACATGGAATCGCGCACCATCGTACCTTTACTGCCCGACAACCCACGGTGGTGCGATCAATACCACCCGTCGCCGAAACTGCTTTCCCCACCCGTTAACCCCCGCGTGTCTCCTCTGCACAATGATCGTTGGATCTTCCCACCCAAGATCCAATGACTCGTGATCACTTTTCTCCCGTTTCCTCCCGATACCTCTCGTCGAGAGATCTCCACCGTCTATTTGTTTAATCCAACAACTGATATCCATCCTCCGTCCTGATCATATGTCCACCATGCAGTCCTCTCGCCTTGATCATCCCATGCATACGAAGGACAAAGACTACCGTCTATCAGTGCCTGGTGCATTTCCTCTTCAACCACCGCATTCAACTCACTTTGTACCCGAGGAGGAAAAATATGAACCTCGAGCAGATAAATACATTTAGCAGTTATGGAATTTTACCCTTTATGACACTCCATCCACCTCAAAGGATAGTAGAGCACCTAAGAAGATCAGGTTTATTCATTAAAGCAGGCAAATTGCATTCAGAAGATCTACCAGGCAGTTAAAGTGATTGATGGTCAATTATGACCCCTCCATACTTGATGGCCGAGTGCCTTTGTATTCAAACTCTATATATACCCAGAAATAAGATGTAATCAGGGGTTGATGGTTGTTGTTTTGATGTAAGGTTCAACTTCTGGAGAGTATAACTACTTTGATACTTGCAGCGTCTCGTCTTCATTTTCAACTAATACAAGATTCTTTTGTTGTTAATTTCTCACTTTCCATTTCTATTCTGTTCTAGGTTGTGCCTGTTATACAGTTTTCCCGAACTCTTGATATTTAGCATTAGAGGAGTTGTCATCCTACCTCTGTGTTAGAGTCTTGCATGTCTCAGTGAATGTGCTATTTAGGTCTCTTTTCACCTAATGTCAGAGAGTTGTCATCCTCCATGTACATTAGGGAGTTAGATTTGCAAACCTCTTTATTGGTTGCAGTTGGCCATCACAGGGTCCTGTGCATCTGCTGGTGTGGTTAGTATTCTCCATTATTCACCCAATCTTTAAACTATGAGTAATTGGTGTTCTAAAGCCTTGTAGTTTGGGGGTGTTCAAGCATGTTTAGGGTCAAGCAAAGTAGGAGTGGTTATCTGGCTTGAACAAGCATCATTCCTTCCATTCATTCATTTCCAACATCGTGTTGAGTTTGTAATGTTCCCGAGCATCTCCGAGATACAACCTAGGAGAGTTTCTTGGGGTGATAACAGTTGGGTATCTCTTTTTCATAAATAGAGTAGTTACGCTCATAATTCCAAACCTTTTCATTCTCAAAAGTTGTAGGGTGGCCATTTTGCATCAGTAATGCTCCAATACCATCACTTGAGGCATCACACTCTAACATAAATGGTTGAGAAAAATTAGGTAAAGCCAAAATAGGACAAGTACTCATTACCTATTTCAGTCATGCAAAGGCCCTTTCTATCACGTATAACCATACGAAGGAGTCCTTCTTGGTCAAATTTCTAAGTTGTGCTACCAATTGGGAGATTCCTATAACGAATCATTTGTAGTACATGCAAATACTCAAGAATCCCCTTAGAATCATTACATCTTTGGGGGTAGTCCAATCAATGATGGCCCGAATCTTCTCCCAGTGCACTCGCACTCGTTCCCCACCAATCATGTGCCCGGAATAGAGCATCTCAGTGAAACCAAACTTGCCCTTGGACAACTTAACATAAAACTATTGCTCGTCCATTATCATCAATTCCTCCTCCATTTGTAATAAGTGTTCCTCCCATGTTATGATATATATCAAAATGTCATAAAAGAAGACAAGCACAAATCTATGTCACTGCTTGTTAAACGCATGTTTCATACAAGACTGAAAAGTAGTTGGGACATTTGTTAGCCTGAAAGGCGTAACCAAGAACTCATAGTGGTTGTAATGACATCTAGAGGTTGGTTTTAGAATTTCCTACTCTCTGACCTTGATCTGATAGTAGGCCAAGAAAAGGTCAATTTGAGAGAAATATTTGCCCCCCTTAAACTCATCCAATAATTCAATGATTATAGGAATGGGGTATCATATTTTTATGGTCTTATTGTTCATTTCCCTATAATCAATGCACATCTTGAGGGACCCATCTCTCTTCTTGACTAGTACCACTGATGAGGAAAATGGAATTAGGGTAATTTTGAGGTATAAAATGGGCCTCCTAAGGAAATTATAAAATAATAGTGGAAATAATAAAATATGATTAGATTACATCATCAAATTTTGGAGGGAAAAAAAATAATATATATATATATATATATATATATATATATATATACTATATATATATTATATATATATATAATATATATATATATATATTATATTATATATATATATATATATATATATATATATATTCAACTTATCTCCCTATGGGTTTACTAAAATTTCAAGCGGTAACGCTCGTTGGATGCAGAATTTGATTCCTCATCCAAGGAGTACCCATGTTGCATACTTTCGATGGATCTTGCTACATGAAAAATGAGAAATACATGAAAAAAATTATTGCAATCACGCTTTTTTCATGTATTTCTCATTTTTCGTGTAGCATGGTCCATTGAAAGTATGCAACATGGGTACTCCTTGGATAAGGAATTAAATTTTTAATCCAACGAGCACTCGCCCTCGAAATTTGAGTAAAAAATTAGGGAGACAAGTTGAAAAAGTAGTTTTATTATTTTTTAATATTTTTACCTTTTTACTCCAAAAATGGTGAATCATCCCCCGTGGTTTAAATCATCATATTGAATCATATTGGTTCCTATAAATTTTATTTTGGTTGTACATTTTTCTTAGGAGGCCCATTTTAGACATCAAAATTCCCCTAATGGCTAGAGCTGAGGCATATGTGGCCTAGAACAAGTATCTCCCAAATGGTCTTCTCTTTCTAGTCTTTTATACCCCAGGGTGACTGTAGGGAGTGGTAATAACTCCCTGAACCCCCTCCTCTAACTCAATGATATGCTTGAAACCCCTTTCAAGTGGCCTCCCAAGTGGAATTTCCCCAAACATCTTCCAGTAGTTTTGTAGTAAGGTTGTTATGCTTGTTGAGCACTGTTGATTTTTTTCCCTATTCTCTGATATTCTACATTCAACTTCTCACTCGATGTCCCCATGTTGGAAAATGGCCTCCATTATGTTGGATGTGACTATTTTAGGCGGGTAAGTATGTATGCCCCTCAACGATAACTTCTTGCCATCCTGCATGAACTCCATCTTCATCTACTGGTAATCTATGGTATATCATCTAATAGAGATGATCCATTGAACCCCCAACATTACATTGTTGTCATGAATGTTGGTCACAAAAAAATCATCTATGATGATATATTTCCCCATTTTTAGGATCAACTTGGGGATCATCATGCTACATTGCATGAATTTGTTACTCGATATGGTGATGGAGAACCCCTAAAACTCTATGTGTGGCTAGCCCTCTCTTGGCTACATAGTCAGAGTCAATAAAATTATGGGATGCCCCACTATCCACAAAAATGATTTCCCTTTGTCCCTATATAGTTCCATGAATCCTAAGAATGAGATATCGAGGAAGGGGAGCCCTTGTCAGTGTGGCAATGATGATCCTCTTCTCACCTTCCCAGGGTTGTTCACCCTCCATCTTCCTGAGATCCTCTAGTGGTTGCTCTTGTTCATCCTCCTCACTCTCATTTTCTGAGAACACCTCAATATAGTGTGATTTCCCGTTAGTTGTTCACTAGTGTCCCAGTGACCAAGGCTCCTAGCAAGTGAAGCATAAATTCCTTCTCCTAAGGTCTCTCCTAGTCTCCTCATCAAGCTGACTCCTCCCTGTCCACTCCCTCTTCGAAGGTCTAGTGTATTTCCCCTTAGGTGGGAATGTGGGTTTCATAGGGGCTCTAGTCTTTGGTATTACATCCTACAAACCATGTGCTCTACTGACTAGATCTTGTAGTGAAGTATGCATATAAGATATTACTATCCCATGTAGTGGCTCAAATAAAACCTCCACAAATAGCATGATCCTCCAATGTTGATAAATCTAGGGAAGCTAGATTGAAGTAATTCTCTTACTTTGATAATTGCTTGTGATGTTATTTTATTTAACTTGGTGTACTTGTAATTAGATTCTTATTTCACTTGATTATTATTGTTTTCTTATCATCAAACAACTACCAAACTATGAATATCAAAATAACAAGAGTAAACAAAATATAGGTTGCTAGCCAAGTCGAAAACCTCTCCTCTTGATAGGAATACCCACAAGAATTCTTCTCTTCTTATCGAATATTCAAATGACGAATTCCAAAACCTATGACTCAAGACAAAGACCCCTCCAAGATCAAGTCAATCTCTCCTTTGATGAACCTTCTCTTCCTCAAAGTCAACCCAAGTCAAACTGCTTGAAAACTTCAAATTTCATCCTCTACTTCATATTTTTCAGCCACTACTTTAGGTCTATCATTTTCATCCTCTACTGCAAAAACCCTAGCTTGCACGTGTGAGAAAATGATGGTGAAACTGACCTTCTCTCTCCTTCGCTTGGATTGCTTCTTTCTTCTTGTCAATTTGGCTTGCAAACTTTATACTTATGGCACAAGAATTCAACTTATTTGGAGGTCTGAAATTTATGTTTTTCTACAGCAAATGATGCATTAACTCTTTTCACGTGTGGGAGAATCTAACCCAAAACAATACTCAAGAATTTTGACTTCTCTTCTTTTACCTTTTCTATATCTTTAGAGTTCTTTCCTTATTGGATCAAGCTTTTTCTCTTGCATGATCGAACGTGAAGGATGTGTCTTCAAATGAGGTCAAGTACTTGTTATATATAGGCTTCCCTTGGATTTTAAACTATCATCATGAGGTTGACTTGTCCTCTCTTGTAGGCCGACTTGTTGATGTCTAGGCCAACTTGATCTTGGAGGGTCTTTATACATGAATTTGACTCAATTAAATACCTTTGACTTGATACATGATGCCCAAATAGGTATTTTACATATTATAATGAATCTCTTGACTCTTTAACTCTATGACAAAGCTCTAGAAGCACTCATTGGGTGCTTGATCTATAATTTAATTACCTTAAGCATAGACCCATGCTATAAAAATAATAATAATAAATTTAATTTTTCTCTTTACATCAAATACATAAAATCAATAGTACATGAGACATTATGAAGATCAAACCTAGTTATAGCCTACACAATTTGAACAAATCAGTCCTTGGGTTTTTGCATCAATATGCCCATAATAGACCACATTTTGGCCTTCTACAAGGTATAATTTGGACCACCAATGAATCTGGAAATTGCCCACGGCCCCCTGAGAAAAAAAGTAATTCGACCCTCTTGTGAAATATTGGCACCTTCTCCAAGTTCAGCCCATATGTTTGGCTGCATAACCCTCACAAAATTTTGGGCACTACTCATAAATTTTCGTCCTTGTATGGAAAAACATTTTGCCCACCTGAGGTACTCAACCTCCCCAAGGAATTTGCTACTCAACCATAACAAACTTGGAAAATTTGGCCCTGTGGAGGAAATAAAATTTGGCCTCAAAATCCCACAGAAAATTCAGCCTCTTCTTCAAGGGAAACTTCAAGATTCTTAAGGTAAACCTAGCCCCTCCAATAATTCTTCGTTCTCCACAAATTAACACGAATTCTCAAGAAATTTTGGCCCTGGGTGAATGGTCTTCTTCATGCAATAAAATTTGGCCCCAAGCTCCTACAAGAAGTTTAACAAAATCTCTAGTAATGAAAATAGCAACTAGGGTGTCAAAGAATTCCATCGAAATTGGGTACCAACTAGGGTAGCAATTAAATCTACTAAAACTAGGTTGATTGAGGATCTCCCTTGAAACCCTCTAGTTGAACCCACTTGAGCTCTACTTCAGTTGCAATTAGAAATGGTCAAATTAGAATCCTTTGTAAATGAGCTCCTTTCCCCTTTTATAATTCCCCTTTGAGAGTTTCTTTTAACTTAAAATTGAGTTGCCATGTTTTCCATATTTTTTACTAGAATATAAAATACAAAAATTACCCTTTTGCCACCTTTTTGCTAAAATTGATCAAAATTGCCAAAAATGGATAAAATATGTTGTTATTCAAAATCACGAGAACATTATAGAAGGAAGATCCAAATAGGATTAAAGCAATCACATAATGGCTCAAGCCAACTAACATTTCTAAATTAAGAGGATTTCTCGGTTTAACGGGATACTATTGAAGGTTTATTTGAAGTTATGTTCATGTAACCACACCCCTAACAAACCTTTTAAATAAGAACCCATTACAATGGGATGACAAGGCAAGAAGGTGTTTCGAAACAGTGAAGGAATTTATGGCCACTACACTTGTACTAGAAACTCCATATATTTCAAAACCTTTTGCAATTGAATGTGATGCTTCAAGTTTTGGAATAGGGGCAGTTTTGATGTAGGATGACCATCTTATAGCATTTGAAAGTAGGGAATGTTGGAATTTCCATGACCCTAGATCAGGTCTATGCCCTAGCCCTACACAAACACACTAGAGATACCCAATTTTAAAAACTTTACAGAACAAAATATAACAACAATGAGATCAATAACAATACACAATATTTTATGGCCCACAACACGTTCCTTATTTGTCCTTAAATAAGAAAACCTTAGGGCTCTTGTACCAAGGATGATGGTCCTTTATAAACCCCAGTAAAAAATTTTAGTACAAATTTATTCCTTTGACAAAATACAACTAGGGCTTATGCCTAATTCATTAGGTCCTCATCTGCCCCATAAAAATAAATAATAAACCACTTAATCTACTTGATGTTGTTGTCCTTGGAAACCAACCCTTTCAGTCCCCTTCTATCAACAAGATCTACTCCTTTATACCTTTTCCACTTGGCCTATTTGTCGACTACTAGTATATTGCTCTGTTAGCCCATTAATCCACTTTCTTGTAGCCCTCATCTAGTCCCTTAAGTTGCTACATGTCTTCCTTTCACTGCTAGTGACACTGACATGCTCCTTTAGGCCCTCTTTCACCTTCAATTGCTTCCTTTCACTAATGGATTGCTCCTTTAGTCTAGTTTTACCTATTTGCCTCTTGTTCTACCCTTAGCCAACCTATTATAGGTTTTGGCCTGCCAAGCAGACCTCTTTTACCCCACAATCATCTCTCTTTATGTCTTCCATAGCCTCAACTTCCTCTCTATAAGATAGTGGACTCATTTCTTAGTTGTCTGTACCTACAAAAATCCCAAGCAAGGACACCTAGACTATTTTCCAACCTCCACTAGGTCTATTCTAGTTCCAACAAACCCTCGACCTACTAGATAAATCCTTTTGCTTGTATTTTTCTTTCTATAGAATCCCTTGTGGCCCTAACCAAGACACCTTGTGACCTTGGTTAGCCTATAGTATATCCAATAGCCTTAGGTATCTTTCATGTGGTCACTTGGTATGCACTGATAAACTGATGTGGCCCAGCTTCTCCAACTTAGCCTACCTGTAGTTAGCTCCTAACTCCCTTGAACTTTCCAAGCAAACCTTAGGCCTCTATAAATAGACTGTTGAAGCCCCATTACATTGCAACCTATACCTGCAATACTTCAGCCTCTTGATGCACAAATCCACTAACCAAACTTAACCTCATTCTATGCTCACTTTTACATTTTTAGGGCTACCTGTGGCCCCTTTTCTTACCTAGGATATGTGTCTTTTAGCCTTTTCAAACCCAAGTGAAGTCCTCAATTGTGTTTCTAAACCTTTCCATTGGTTTATATTTATACTTTTCCATTGGTTACTTAGGGAATCCCTTTGTCCTTTAAGGTGTTTCCAACTCAACCTCTTAACAACAATTTAGAATATTAAATTCATTATATTGGGTTCCAAGCCCACTCCTTTGGGTAAAAACCCAAAACTTGGGTATTGTTCCCACAAGTTCTCTTTTTTTGGGTTTTTTCCACTCGGAAATATCTTTTGAGCTACCCAAATTTCAACACTCCTTCTCCTAAGTGAGGGAAGTATTTCCACCACTACCTAAAAGTGGCCCTTGCCTTTGAATTTGATTTGCAACCATGTCCTTCTATAAGACCTGGATCTTCCAATATACCATAATCCTTGAAATATATAGCTCCATGACTTTTCCTTGCATGGTAATGGCTATCCTCGCATCTACCACAACTTCTTTTGGCATGATCATGACTTGCCTTGCATGCTTCATGATTTTCCTCACATGTTCCATGACTTTATTTGCATGCAACATAACTATCCTTGCATGGGCTAACTTTCCTTACACCACTATGACTTGCATCGCATGGTCTATCACTATCATTACACGGCGTGGAAGATTCCACTCTTTAACTTGAACATGACTCTCCTTTGTAGTCTACCTCTTAAGCCAGAATCCCTTTGAGCCTAGACAACCTCCTCTTGCCTCAGTTTGCTTCCTTCTTGGAATGTGTTGCAATTGAACTGGTGTCCTTTCAAGGTCAATCTCAACCTACAATTGGACATTGGGCCTAGTCCACTCTAGACTAGTGCAACTCAATTCTACAAGTTTACTCATCCTCTTGGGCCAAATACATTATATGCACATTTCTCCACTGTCGGATGTGAAACTATGCAACCCAATGAAGATAATATCTCATTATCAACTTGCCATCTACATGGAGCTACCTCACCCATAACAAAGCACTGCTTGCCAAGGAACCTGAGTTGTATCAACTTATTTTGACAAGTCAATGGAAGTCCTCATTAGGCCACACAACATATTATTGTTCACCAAGTTCTCCACCAATCCACCAGAGCTTCCATCCTATCTTGTCACCAAACTAGTCAAGACCACATATCCATTTTGTTTGTTGAACCTTCAGCTCCATATCTAACCAACTATGAGTTGGAAACACTGTTGCTTCCTAAAAAATTATCACAACTCCCTCCTAAAGCTAACACTTGTTCACACTCTAATATAGTTTCCCTTCAAAGTATCTATGATACCATCTTGGAATTTCCATGCACACTAGGTCAGGTCTATGGCCTAGCAAGGGAAACAAACACACTAGCTATGGCCAACATTAAACAAATTTTCATAGTAGAATATAACACAATGATATCAATAACAGTACACAATATTTTATGTCCCAAAACATGTTCCTTTTTAGTCCATCAGTAAGAAAAACTTAGGGCTGTCATACCATGGATCATGCCCATTTACAGACCCTAGTAAAATATTATAGTTCAAAGTTAATCCTTTGACCAAATAAAACTATGGCTGAGGCCTAATCCATCCAGTCCTTGTTTACCCATAAAAACGAAGAATAAACAACTTAACTTACTTGTTGTTGCTATCCTTGGAAACTAGCACTTTCAGTCCTCTTTTTTCCGCAAGATCTACTCCTTTATACCTTGTCCTCTTTGCATGATTTTTGTCCACCAATAGACAACTCCTTTAGCTCACTAATCCACTTTCTTATAGCCCTTAGCTAGTCCCTTCAATTTCTATATGTCTTCCTTTAATTGTTAGTCACACTAGCCTACTTCTTTAGGCCCTCTGCCACCTTCAACTGCTTACTTTCACCAACGGATTACTCGTTTAGTCCAACTATACCCCTTTAACTCTTATTCTTACCTTATCCAACTTGTTCTAAGTCGTTTCTTGCCAAATTTCTTTAGGTCCACCGAGACCCTCAGATTCCTCTCTTTAGCACAATTGATGAGCCCCAAAAATGGATAATTATTTGGGCTCATTCAACCTCATAATTCGACTTAATCCACCATTCTCATTAGTTTATTGCATGTTTTTTATTATATTTATGCTAATAGAGTGAATTGGGTTAGTCATTATGCAACAAGTCTAATGTGCACTTTGTGTAGCCTTTTTGGTCAATTTGGAGACAAAATTGAAGGTTTTAATGAGCACTTGGTAGCCAAATTCGTGGGAGAACAAGGGAGAGGATTTGTAGGAAGGTGTCCCCTTCATTTATGGGCCCTTACCTCGAATTCTCCACCATCAGCTCGGAGTTCAAGGGCCACCAAATCAATTAGCACAAGGGCATCCAAGCAAGTCAAGTAGGACTGCCGTTAACTACAAGTTTTGGCAGCCGAGTCCCTAAAGTTTAGGAGGACTATTGGGGTCCTCAATTTGTATAAATAAGAGGGCTTAGGGCCTCATTTTGGTTAGCCAGTAGATAGCTTGTAGTTATTCATTTTGGTTAGCCAATATTTAGTCATTTTGTAGTCATTTTGTAGTTCGATTTTGCAGTAGATTAGCTTTGCTTTCAGCACATTTTCAAGTTCTCCTTGTGGACAGTTTTTTGAATGTAACATTTATTTTGATCAATAAAGATGAATCCAGATTTGCACCAGCTCTAAATCTCTCTTAGGAGGCTGTAGCTCTTAGGGTTGGGCCCATCTCAAGCACCCAATATCTCCTTTGTTTACGTTCATGTGTCTTTGCTGCATTCTTAGAATAAAATCTGCTATGTAGATCTAAATCTTGTTTTGTTATTTAGGCTGTTTTTGATGAGTAAAATAGTTTTTCATGCTCAGATTCAGTTGATAGGTTATCAACAGAAAAATCTTCAAGAAAAGGGCCATCAAACATCTGTGGTTTCACCTCTCCCTCAGTGGGATCAGGAGCTGTGACTAGGATGACTTTGCTGCCCACAAAAACACTGATTTTGCTTTGCCATGCAATCACTAATGTTTGATTTTCATGTGTACAAGTTGGTTACAACTTCATACTTTCATTTTCTTAGTTGCATGAGTTAAAATACATGGTTTCATTGCAGGTCACACTTCTGTTCATTCTCTTTACTGGCAGCTAGCATATTAGGTCAACGTAACTAGGTCTTTAAATTTACAAGTCTTTGTTGGCTCAGATTGGAAAAACAACTTGCAGAGCACCTGTACCACTCCTTCATCTGCTTATTCTCCATCAGCGCCATCCACTCCACCCTCTACTTAGAATCCTTACCTCACGTTTGCCACATTTTCTCACATAACCATAGTTTTTGTGCAATTATTGCCTTAGCCTTCTTCAAGCCAAGTCAACCTTCTACACTCCATCCACCAGTCCTTAGGCTGCTTTAGACCCCTATCCTACCTCCAGATCCATCCATGCACCTTCCCTCACTCATCCACCTCCTAAAAACCAACTTCCAAGTTTCCTGTAGAAATTCTGGAGTTTCCTGTAGAAATCCTGAAGTTTCCTGTAGAACCCCTACAAACTTCCTATAGAAGCTCACAAGTGAGGTTTCCTGATAGCGAAACCTTGTGAGACTCTAGGGAAGAGTGTTAGGGACTCCTTAGACCCTCTCTGAACCTTCCCAACTTTTTCCAAGCATTTCCTCTTGCCAATCCATCTCTACACAGTCAAAAGCCAGTTAAAAGCACATGCATGATAATTCTAACAACTTATTCAAAAATACAAAAAGATGTTTTCTTCAGATAGTGATAACTTAGACACATGCATTTTACCGTCCTAGGAGTCAATGGCATCTCTTTCAGTAGCTTGCATCCTCTTTTTCGCTTCAGTAGGGCTAGTTGGTAAAATTAGGGTTTGCTATGGTTTGCATTTCCTTTCCGCTTTTCAGTTTCTTTCCGCAAATAGATTAGCTTCCTTTGAGTTAGCTTCCATCCATCAGTTAAAAAGCTTCTTCTAAGAGCTCATAGAAGTTGGCTTAAGCTCCGACCGGACTTGTGCTAGTTGACCAAGTGACAGCTACGGCAAGAGCTAGTACTTGTGCATACAGCACCGTCGCTTCCAAGTTTGTTACGAACTACCGGGTGAATAAAATTAAAGAAGGGAGTCCCAAGAGTTGCAACATTATTGCTGCAATATTGGGGCCCACCATCTTTTTGGCACCATTGCCGGGGAAGCGTCAGAGTATTGGTGATTGCTGCTATTCTTCTATTTTCTACTACAACCTTCTGCTAAGTAGTTTATTTCATTTCCATTTTGCAATTTCATTTCCGCAAAAGTAGAGTAGACATTTCTTGCTCTCATGATTAGCATTTCAATTCCGCAATTTCAATTCTGCAAGTGTAGATTAGCATTCCGTTTTTGCAATTTCCATTCTACAAGCGTAACTTAGCATTTCATTCCTGCAATTTCATTTGAGAAAAATAGATTAGTCCTTTTCTGCTTTCATTTCAATTCCGCATTTTCATTTCATTAAGATAGTTAGTTGCAGTTCAATCTATTTTAGTTTTGCAGGTACAAGAAGAAAAATACAAAAGTCAACCAAAAATATTTCATTTCATGCCTGGTAGGAGTAGAGATAAGTTAGAAAAATACTTGCACAACACCCCCCACTGCTTCACACAACCAACCTTCTCTCTTCTTCGATGGCTGTGATTAAGAAGAACCCCTGGGCAGACATCAAGGAATATTTAAAGAACCTCTAGTGGAGGAGAAGAAATAATTCCACTGTAGCAAATGACTACAAGCAGAAATGTTGGGAGCAGTACCTTGTCCCAAAATGAATTTGCAAATCAGATGGAAGATTTCAAGAGTGAGGTGAGGCATTTTCTTACCATGCAACTGGATACCTTACAGATCCAAAAGAAGCAAGAGGAAGCCAAAAGGGCTTTGGCCATCTTTTGTCCCAGGTGCACTAGAAAGCATCCTAGGAATGAATATCCATTGTACTCCATAGAAGTGTGTTTTGTCTGTGAAGAATACCATCCTATAGATCAGTGCCCTTCCTTGCCTGGAATCAAAGCTGCATATCAAAGGGCTAAAGAAGTCACTGAACCACTCTATTTCATGAACCAAAGGAGGTCACATGGACCCATACCTTACCAGCAGGAACTGCAAGGAAAATCCGAGACTTACTACGACCCCTATCAAGCCACTTTCATGCCTTCTTGGGGTCCCCTTGCTCATCCTTCCTGGTTCACACCTCCTCCTTGTTCCTTCACAGATCCACATTATGCCCAACCAACTACTTATTCATTTCACTCTTATGCTCAGCCCCAGCCTCAGTGGAATGCACCTCATCAGGGGTGGAGGCCCCAGTACAACACTCCTCTCGCTCATTTTCCTCCATCACCTGCTCAACCACAACCATCGCCTCCTACTCCACCAAGGCAACCCCAAACGCCTACCCAACCACAACCCCGTCCGCATCCATCTCAAATATACACCCCCACTCAACTACCCATACCAGCATTCCCAAAACCATACAATGGAGTAGCTCAATCCAATTGCAAAGCTAAGGCACACCATGTCCAAATGTCTCCTCTTGAGCTCAATGATCTTCACCAAAGCTCAGGAAGAGTGTTGCAAAAAAGAGATTATATTGACAACATTGAAGGACCAAAGGCAAAAGAAGATTCAAAAGAAAAGATCAAAGAACCATGGGCTGCACTTGATGAAGAGAAGAGATTAGAATCAGAGATCGAGAAAGTTCCCTCATGGTTACCATCAAATCCTCCACGTATTCAAGAAAAAGATCAGCAAAAAGAAGAAGATGAGAAAGTCATGGTAGAAGGTGACATGGAACATGATCCAGATCAGCAAAAGGACCAAGGATATCAGAGCTACATTGAGATATGGTTTCAGACAGTCACTAAGTTGCGGTGGTACTCTCTTCCTCAACTATGTTTGATCCCTTCAAAGTCAATTCATTTGGTCTTTGAAATCCGGATAGCTATCAAAGCATGAATTTCGAGCATCCACATCATTTTGTCTCTAATCTCGATGTGCACATGGCTCCATTGGAAGTATTCTTATACTTGAGAACGATTTTTTTTTTCAAGTAGGGTAGGGTAGAAAAAAAAGAAAAAAAAGAAGAGAAAAAGGAAAAAATGAAAAAAATGGAAATAAGAGGAAAAATCTAAGGTGAAAACCTCCTCTGAGGCACCTTAGATTGGCTCATTGATTAAAACCTCCATGAGGCAGTCAGTGGGTTGAAAAAAAAGAGAAAAAAAAAAAAGAATAAGATCCTTGGGTGAAAACCTCCCTTGGAGGCGCCTAGGGTAGGCAATTAGGGTGAAAACCTCCATGAGGCGCCCTAGTTGTTTTTCAAAAAAAAAAAAAGAGAAAAAAAAAGAAGAAAAGAGAAAAAGAAAAATAAACTTAATTTCCATTGACTAATTGCAGGTTGCAAGAAGGACATTGTAGGTTAGGAGGATCACTCAAAACAAAGACAAAGAAATTTTTGTGCCTTCTAGAAGAAGTTCTATATTTCTACAGGAAACATCCTGTAGAACCTTCAAGCGAGCCAGATTTGATTTTGGAAGGAGATCTAAAGCTTGGAATCTATTGGTTATGCCTGCAAGCATCCATGTTCCCATTCCTCACCCTTTTCCATCATCCTTTCCACCTCATTGTGCTTCTTTTATGAAAATTTTGCCTTCTACATGAAGTTCTGTGTTTTCTACAGGAAACATCCTATAGAACCTTTGGACGAACCAAATTCAATTTTAAAAGGGAATATGATGGTGGGAATCTATTGGTTAGGCATGCAAGCACCTTTGTGTCCATCCCTCGCCTTTCTCCATCATTTTTCCACCTCATTGTGCTTCTACATTATGCTTCTACAGGAAGTTCCTGTAGAAATTGTAGGAAGCTAGAAATGGATTTCAAAAAGGTGGTTTGGCGAACATGGTAGCTTCCTCAAGGGTTCAGAAGTCCTCCTGCAATCTTCAAACTCCCCCTCCATCATCTCCATACCCGCATCACAGCCCAAGTTCACTTTTCTTACCATTCAACAAAACTGCAAAATGCCTTGAAGCAAAAATACCTAGAACATAATTTGTTTTTTCCCTAACTTGAAAATCATGCATCGATTTGAAATTTTTTTTTATGGGGAATTGTACAAAGGTGATGGCAACATGCTTGAGCAGTTTCAGCCAATTCTGGTGCACGGTTTCTGAGAAATCAACCTCCATCTCCTTCAGCCATTTTTTCATTTTCTCCATATCCATGCATCTGTTTCAAAACATATTTCATGGGGAGATGCACATGGGTGATAGTAGCCTACCCAAGTAGTTTCAGCCGATTCTGATGCACGGTTTCCGAGAAATTGATCTTTGAAATCTTCAGCCATTTCCCATTTTTCTCGAAATTGGTGCATCCATTGATCACGATTTTGCTATGGGAGGTGTATCATGATGATAGGAACATGCTCAAAAATTTTCAGATAGATCCAATCTATCGTTTGGGAGCAATGGTGAAAACAAGTTTCGGTCCTATGAAAATTCAGTGGCAGCAGCTTGAGGGTGCAGATCTGAGCGTGGAAATGAACTTCTGCAGCATGCATCCAGCTAGAGGACACCTGCACAAGGAAAAAAACCAAAAATCATCAGCCAAGCCCTCATGCAACCAAAGAAACTAGTGCATGCAACAATGACTAGCCACAACACCTCACAGCAGCCATTTAACTTCAGGTACATGACTGAAACTCGTTCTTCTATTGCACAAATCTAATTTAAAAACTGCATGAATGAATGAAATGGTGGAATTAAGCCATGAATATAGCAAGGTTAAGCCGATTGTCTTCTCTAGCACTCAGCCAGAAGTCACGCAGTACACGTGGACAGCTGACTTACGTGAAAATTAAAGCAACCAAGAGTGTTGGCCATTTAAACCTTAGTTCAATTCACGACAGTGATTACAGGGGGGAAACACACATTTCAGGAACAACACTTCTAGTTGCATGTGGCCATGTACACTTGGCCACTTCACTCTCTCATGTAAATCACGTTGAAATTAAATGATGCTCGGCTGAAATTCTCACCACCCTCTGTTCAACTGCGGTCACAACTGGAGCACACGTCCACCACATCCAGATCAATTAACCAGTGGTCCTCTGTATGATTCCTGCCAGGTTTCTCGAGATTTCTGCTGTTTCTTAAAAACATTCCTGCCTGTCGTGCTCTACAGGCGTTTCTACAGGAAGTCTTCTACAAGAAACACAGAAAACAGCCTTCCAGAGCATAAAAGCCTTGATTTTTCTTCGACAAATTGGAGTTTCGAAGATATGTGGGCTCAAAAACGCCATACCCGTGCATGAAATTCCAAAAGGTGGTAAATTAAATTGTTTGGAGAAGGGAAAGTTAAAAAAAGTCTACCTGTGGGTCAAGAATTGTCGTTTGCCTGGGTGATACACAAAGTTATTTTTAGTTGCTTCAATATTAGATTCTCCTCCACAGTGCCTGTTAACAAATCCCCCCTGTACAAACCATAAACTTCTGTAAGGACTGATCTATGCATAAAAAATGTGACTTGTATATGGTGGGTGTGAAAATTAAGCTCTGCACTCTGCCTGTGGGAGCCTAATTTCATTTTGACAGTCAAGTTTTGGGTCAACAACAGTAGTATAACCAGGGAATTGGTGAAAAGGGAGATACAAACATCTGAGAAACCCTGTCCCGAGAATCAAAGGAGGAAACCATACACAGAATTCCCCTTCTAATTAAAGAACAAGCCAAAACAGAGCATTATATTTGAATTCTGGCCAAGGAACTTACTTCATCCAGCAGTGAGGAAAAGGAGCAAATTGAGGCAGAGAGGAAAACAGAGGGGAAGAAAGCTAAGGGTAAGAAAACCCAGGGCAGACCAACAACGAAACCATCACAAGAAAAGCAAGAGGAAAAGAAGGAAAGGAAAAGAAGGATGAAACAGAGAGAAAATAAAACAAGTTTAATCCTTGGTAATCGTTGCAGGTTACAGGTACACAATGCGGAAATGGGGCCTCCCAACACAAGCAGAAGGGTTCCTACCAAGTTCCAAGGCATCCTCACATCCATCCCCTCCATGAAAACTCATTTTTTTCAGGGTTCGGACAAAATTTAGTCATGTTTCAACCTTCTAAATGAAGCTACAGGACTTTCTACAGGAAGTTCTGTACTTTTACCAGAAACATCCTGTAGAATCCTTGAGCAGGCCAGAATCGATTATGGAGAGGGATTTGAAGCGTGAAGTCTATTGAGGAGGCATGCAACCACTCTTTTCTTCCATCCTCCACTGGTTTCATCTCCTTTCACCACCATTGCCACCATCTGGTTGAATATATCTACACTGTCATACCAGAACCCTGTTTTCTCAGATAGAAATTTGTTTTTCAAGTGAAAAATAAAGCATGCAGAGGCCCGTACACCTTACCTGTCAAGGTACCCTCAGGACCCTTCATCTGTGAACGCAACTTTGTTTGTTTCAGCATGCACCCCAGGAGGAGAAACGACTACAGGATGTCCTACAGGAATCCTGTAGCAGCTGATCTGGCTGGAGCACATACCATGGAGACACCAACAGCTCACATCAAACGAAGCCAGTGCATGCAGCATTCACCACTAGAGAGTCGGGTCTCAAGGTCTTGGAACCAACATCAGCCAATGAAAGAAGAGCACCAGCACCTAGCAACCAACTCTCAGGCCCTGTTAGAGTACATGGATCGGCAAGCTCAGGCCATAACACACTTCGAGGATATGGAGCGACTATTGGGGGACAATTGTGTTCATGCTTACACCTGTAGGTGGGACACATTGTCCCACACCCTCAAAATCAGGGAATACCACACTCCAACTAGAATGAGGGGGGCCTTGGCACGAGTGCCTCACTACAAAAAGTCTATGAAAAATCTCCAGGCCAGCTGGATAGGCCTCAAGATAAGTTCCCCTTTGCATTTGGGATTGGTAGAAGGAGGCACAAAAGAAGAAGAGTATAAGCAGTGGGAAGAAGAAACCACAACAAAATTGAAGAAGAAGATACCCCCAGCCATGCAAGCCAAATCAGGGAAAACTCTTTCTACAGGAAGCTAGAAAACGGCCACTACAGGACTTTCTACAGGAAGTTTGGGGAATGGGAAGCATAAGGAGAAGTTGGCCGAGATCTTAGCTAGGGAGGCAGCAGCTGTGCTGACCACCCTAAGAACATCCCCCAAGCAGAAGGAGAAGTGAATGAGGGAGCCAAAAACCTTCACTTGGAGAGAAAGAATTCAGATAATGGACTCAAAGACAGTTCTACAAGATGTTGAGACAGTTCTACAGGAAGTTGAGAATTCTCTAGGAAAAGAAGCAAAGGCAGTGGGAAGAAGCAAAGAGAAAAGCATGGCTTCATGACAGAGAAGAGGACATCACTTCAGAAGCTTGGCATGACAGGGAGGCCACCAAGGCCATCAAATATGAGGAGATAGATTGGTTTCTCAGAGGATGAGCAACACTTTCAGTAGGGGGGTAATTATGAGCCCCAGAAATGGATGATTATTTGGGCTCATTCAACCTCCTAATTTGACTTAATCCACCATTCTCATTATTTTTATTGCATGTTTTTATTATATTTATGCTAATAGAGTGAATTGGGTTAGTCATTATGCCAACAAGTCTAATGTGTGCTTTGTGTAGCCTTTTTGGTCAATTTGGAGACAAAGTCAATGGTTGAAATGAGCACTTGGTAGCCAAATTCATGGAGAGTATTATTAGGAAAGTGTTCCCTTCATTTATGGGCCTTTACCTCGAATTCTCCACCATCAGCTCGGAGTTCAAGGGCCACCAAATCAATTAGCACAAGGGCAGCCAAGCAAGTCAAGTAGGACTGCTGTTAACTACAAGTTTTGGCAGCCGAGTCCCTAAAGTTTAGGAGGACTGTTGTGGTCCTCAATTTGTATAAATAAGAGGGCTTAGGGCCTCATTTTGGTTAGCCGGTAGTTAGCCATTTTGGTTAGCCAGTACTTAGTCACTTTGTAGGCAGAAGTTAGCTACTTTGTAGTTCGATTTTAGTCTTTCTTTAGGCAATAGTTTAGCTCCGCATTTCAGCACATTTTCAAGTTTTCCTTGTGGACAATTTTGATGTAATTCTTCTTTTCTTGCTCAATAAAGATGAATCCAGCTTTGCACCAACTCTAAATCTCTCTTAGGAGGCTGTAGCTCTTGGGGTTGGGCCCATCTCAAGTGCCCAGTACTTCCTTTGTTTACTTTGCATTCCTAAAATAAAATATGCTATTTAGATTTTAATCTTGGTTTGTTATTTAGGTCGCTTTTTATGGTTAAAATAGCTTTTCATGTTCAGATTTAGTTGATAGATTAGTACAGGGAATATCTCTAGAAAAAGGCCATCAATCACCTTTGATCTCACCTCTCCCTTAGTGGTATTGTGAGCTGGGGAAAAGGTGACATTGCTGCCAACAAAAACGTTGTTTTGCTTGACCATGCAATCCTTAGTGTACTGTTTCCATTTGCAGAAATTAGTTATAGGTTTAGATCTCTGAAATGTTTCTTTGCATAGTTGATGTACATGGTTTTCTTTCCAAATAAAGTTGTTGTTCATTCATGTTATTGATAGCTAGACTAGATTAGCTAGGACTTTGATTATTTGCAAGACTTTGTTGATTCAGTTGAATGTCCAGTGTGCAGAGCATCTCTACCACTCTTTCATCCACCCAAAGCATAATCTAAGCCACCTGTTCTGTCTCCTAGCTGAGTTCCTCGTCTCCCATCTGTCCTTTTTTCCACGTAACCCTACCTTCTTGCTGAATCATTTCCTTAGCCTTCTTCAAGCCAAGTCAGCCTTCTACACCTTCTCACCACTCCATCCACCAGTCCCTAGCCTGCTTTAGACCCCTATCCTACCTCCAGATCCACCCATGCATCTTCCCTCACTAATCCATCCTCTAAAAACCAATTTTCAAACATCCTGTAGAAATTTCTGAACATCCTGTAGAAATTCCTGAACATCCTGTAGAACCCCTGCAGACTTCCTATAGAAGCTCACAAATGAGGTTTCTTGATAGCCAAACTTTGTGAAACTCTCTGGAAGAGTGTTAGGGACTCCTTAGAACCCCTCTGAACATTTCCAACCTTTACCAAGCATTTCTCCTCCTTGATACACCCCTGCACGGTAAAGAACAGTTCAAGCATATGCATGATGAAATTGACAACTTAATAAAAAATACAAAAATATGTTTTCTTAGGACAAAGGTAGTCTAAACACATGTATTTTACCTTCATAGAAGTAATGGCATCTCTTTTAGTAGTTTACATTCTCATCTTTGCATCAGTAGGACTAGCTGGTAGAAATAGGGTTTGCTAAGGCTTGCGCTTTCCTTCAGTTTTTCAATCTCTTTTCACAAGTAGATTAGCTTCCTTTGAGTTAGCTTTCATCCATCAATTAGAAAGCTTCTTCTAAGAGCTCATATAAGTTGGCTAAAGCCCCTAGCGGACTTGTGCCTGCTGACCAAGTGACAGGTGCGGCAAGAGCTAGTACTTGTGCATACAACATCATTGCTTCCAGGTTTTTTACGAACAACCGGGTTGAGAAAATTAAAGAAGGGAGTCTTGGGAGTTGCAACTTTATCGCTGCAATACTGGGGCCCACCAATTTCCTCCGTGAAAATTGACCACGTAACAAGTTTTTTATGAGAACAAAGCCCTTTATACCGTGAAAATTTATCCGATTCTAAGTATCAAGATGCAATACATACCTTTTTTAATAGTGGTACACCATGTAGATCAGAATATTGCTCCATCTGACGTATCCAATTTACCGGATCATTGCAATCAAACTTCCTCATCTTTCTTTTTCTTGATTTTAGGAGCTTGATCTTGAAATGACTGTAACTCTGTACTTTTATATTTTTAAGTTCTGAAACTATGACCTGCAGTAGTCCTCTGTGTCCTATTTCCAATGCCACCAGTCTGACCCCAATTGGATTCACCAATGAAGAGTTATGCCAAATCTCCCATAGTGACCTGAATATAGACTAGTTCAGCAGAGCGAAATTGTACGATGTGCCACGAGTCACTGTTTCAACCTTTAGCTCTAAAAACCATATAGAAGAAACTATAGTCCGTCCTCTTTCTACAACTTCTTACAAAATTTCAATCTGATGCTCAAAGAGGAAGTTATGATGATTTTCCCTAGGTCACATATTTTGAATGTAATTCAGGATTTTACAATAGGACCAACTTCCTCAGCTCATATCTCCGAAAATATAGCGCAAACAGCTCTGAAATTGGGACCCGAGATTTAGTGCGATGTCTTCTCAAATGGGTTTTTTTTTCAACTTCTGAAACATTGAAAAAAAACGTTTATAGCCAAAATGCCACGATGACTTGTTTGGAGCAGCGAAACCGTAGAATCTAAAGCTCTGATACCAAATGTTATGAAACCAGCTCAAGAAAAGATAGAAAAGATAGATCAACGCCTTATAATTCAGCATATTCGAGGGGTCAACCTCCTTTACATTACATAAATGAACAATTCTTGGATGATTCAAATGAAAAGACCTCCTCTCTATATATAGGAGTCTAAGGGGTCATAACATAATTAGAGCCTACATAACAATAATAATGTAAGGGCACAATAATAACAATACCGGGCTTCTATGGGGCACAATAGGAACAATATGGGCACTACATGGGTACATCAATATAGTAAGTGGGTTTTACTAATAACAATAAGCGGTTACACTAGTAGTATAGGGGCCTAACATAATTTATCTGGAAACTTTGTGAATAGAGCATAACCAAATCATTCACTTTAAACATGCCCAACTTAATATTTTTATCATGCAAGGCCTTCTCACATTCCTTTTGCATTTGCTGGTGAAATCATGCGAGAAACCAGTCTTCTTCCATCTCCTTTAAGGTCTCATTATCTGTCATCTTTCTCAAATTTGTAATGCGCAGACTTTGCAAAATATATTAAATGGGCATCATTGCATTGATCCCATAAGGCAACCTAAACAAAGTTTAGCCTATCAAATTCTTGCACGTTGTCCTATATGCCCACAGGACTGCTGGTATACACACATTATAATCGTTCATCTTCGCCTTACAAAACTTTTTGAACACATTCTCCATAATATTATTGAATGCTTCCACTATACCATTGACTTGGGGATGATAGGGCATACTATTTTGATGGTACACCTAGAATTATTTGAGCACAACACTTATTGTTCCGTTCAGGAAATGATACCCCTATCACTCATCAATACCTTAGGACACCCAAAACGTGTTAAGCTCTATTCAAATAGGAACTCTGTAGTTGTAGCAACAATACAATCCTTTATTGGTTGCGCTTCCACCCATATGGTTAAGTACTCCGCTGCAGTAGTAATGTACCATTCCCCTGTCTTCCTTCCTAGTGCTTGTATCAGACATACAATTAAATTTTCTTATTTTCCAAATACTTGTAACAAAACTTGAGGGTTCAAGGGCATTTCATCTCTTCATGAAGTCTTTCCCATCCTTTAAGAAGCATCACATACTTTACAAAACTTCAAAGAGTATTTATGCACTACTAGCCACCATCACCTTGCCCATATAATCTTCTGCGCAGTCACCTTCACTTCACAGTTTCCTCCCACAACTCCTCCATGTGCTTTGGTGAGGATACTAGCATGCTCAAACTATAAAAAATATCGACACAATATTTCATTTGTTCTGATCTTATACAAGTGATCCGCAATCCTTCCTCCAAACTAGTTGGTTCTTCACCTATTTCAATCCTTGAAATATGTGATTTTGTCCTTGTTGGGTGCTAAAAGGTGTCTTTTAAAACTCCTAATTACCTCACATTAATCATCAACCTGGGCAAGACCTTTTATTCCAAGAGTGTACAAAATATGAATGCAACTGTTAAAGGAAATATTACATCTAAGCATCAAGACTTCCTCTACTAAAATCATGATAAAATCTCAAACAAGCGATTCAATTGGCAATAGCATCAAACGAGAGAGTAGTAGCATTAACCAATCTCTTCTAGCTGATTCTATCTAAATCACACTTAATCTCAGTCAAGAAAATCAAATAGAAAGGATGTCAACCGAGAGTTCAATAGCGGTAACCAAACTCTTTCAGCTGATTAAATCAACAATGTTCATTGTCTTAATCAGCTAATTAATTTAATGTATAATAAGCATAAATAGAATCAAATGGAAATGCTACGAAACATGTAAAGAAAATATTAAATATATAAATTTAGTAAAAAACAAATAAGTTAAACTCACCGAAATTGGGAAAAATATCAAACCACACAAACATGCGTGAATCAGAAATATATAACACAAGGGATAGCAGTTCAATCCACTAGAGGTCGGGCCCTTAGCCACCAGCAAATACTACCGAGCTACTTCAGAGAATACAAATGAACAACAACGTAAATTATATATTAACCATTGAACTCAAGTCTCGTTACAATATGGTCATGGTCTCCACTGTATGAGTCCGTAAATTAAAATTATGAGTTGAAATAAACAAAAATTGATTCCCTTTTCTCCTAGCATATTTTGCTTTTATATTAAGAAAGAGTTAAAAGATAAATGTGATCCCTCAGGATCAGAGATCCTAAGGGAGTCGCAGCTGAATTCTATCTTCTGACACCCTTCATATTTGGCATTGATCCTCTTGATTTGTCCTCTGACCTAACCGCAACCGACGTGCCCCATTCTTCCTTTGTTTGTTTATGTTGTTCCATCTCTAGGGAACATCAACTGCCCCTTTCATTATTTCTCTGCATAAAAAGGTATAGGAGTTAGTTACAGTGGCTGAACCTTAATCGAAAGTAGTTCATCCGTTTCCTATCACAATCCATCAATATGTTAGTGTGTCAAGATATGAAAGAGATAAGAAAATAAGAAATAGGTGATGGAATTAAGAGTAAATACATACCCATTTCGTAACTCAACATACTCCCTTTCTTAACTCTGTTTCATGTCCTCATGAAAAGTAAAAGTTCTTATGCAGTGCAGTTAAAGAGTAGGCTTGAGAGAAAGAATCAAAAATTGGTCTAAAACCATGATGTTGAGCCAGGAGCACGAAGGTGGGCCCTTCCTTTCCTTCAGGAAATTCATAGTCAGCTCGATACCTTATAGGGGGATACCAAATGATGGGGCTCTGGAACTAGCATCCTAACCAATAAGGTCCTTCTCTCAAATAAGATTGCTATAGGTTAATATACGGGCCGCATAAAGCTTTAAAATTTCTGTAATTAAATTGTTCCCTATCTTTCACACTACGAGTGGAGATCATTCATCTAAGCTTAGATGTAGTCAGAGATCTTTCTTGGATGGAGAGGAAATATGATATTCATTGTTGCACAATCTCCTTATGTATGGGCCTTAAAGTTTTAATCACCCCTTCTCGTGTCATTTGAATCTTATGGCTGGAAAACATTTGTAACGGGTGCTTAGGTTCACTTCTCACCCAAAGATTCAACCCATGTTCCTATCTTTGAAATGCATTATAAGCTTTAAACCATTTGAGTTGGTTAATTGCAAACAAAATAAAAGCCTGGAACTGAATATCTCCTACAAAAGGGTTAGGGTTATTTTCCACCTCATTCTCTAATATGAAATTGTATAGATAAAACTCACAAAGAAGCGTTTGGACCTTTACACCATGTTGATTCCAAAAATTTATAAAATCTTCAATTGTTCCTAATTCAATTGGTTACCAGCTCTTATGGCTTTAATTTTCAATAACATATACCATTCTAATAAAAACAACGCATAATTGGTGGCACGAGACCTACATTCCAGGACATCCGAGTACAATGAGCAGATGGTGTTTTTCTGACTTATGACTCTATCTAGCTTGAGCTTGATCTTCTCCAATTTTTTCTTCCACCTTTCTGCATCTGTCAAAAGTATCGCTGTCTATCGTATTCATTTCCTGAAGCTGTTTCTGCAGCTCTTGATATTTTTTCCAGGAAATGGTTTCTCGTTCAAGTCGTTCCAACGTCAGCCAATCTTGTGTCAATTCCTCCTGAAGATTTAGTAGAATGGGGTCATGGTGCATCATAATGTCTTTGGCTTTTATGTCCGCCTGAGTGCCTATACTATAAGAGGATATATCCTTTGTTTGTACTTCTTTATTATAGGAGGTACAAACCTTCATTGGAGTAGTTATGTCTATTAAATCTATATGCGGTCCTTCTTGAGTGATGATTGTTCGAGTAGGCATGAGCTTAGTTTGAGTTCCTGCAACCCTACCTTCATATAATTATGTTTGCACTGCCACATTTACTATATTAGGGGTATTGTTCGGAAGCTTTCCCATTGTGATTTCTTTTATTTTTCTTCAGAGCCTCTTGACTATCTTACGAAGCTTCTGGTGTTCTTTTCTTAGCTTCATCAATTTTGTTCTAGCTTTGTACCTTTTATGAGGATTAACTGGTCTACTAATGGTTTTGTTAATAGATTATGTCTCTAAAGAGCCTGTGTTATAAACATTTTTGGGCACTGCAACCCCAATCATAAATTTCCATAAACTGAGGGCTGCTAAGTCTCTAAAAGTGTTTCTTCACTACCTAAAGGAACAAGGTCAGCTAATTACATCATCTCCCAGAAGTTCTCCACTAAAAACTGCTCAAAAATGGTCAAAACTAGACCATACAGAATACCGAGTGCAGAGGGTATGACGCATATCACCTTCCTAGTGTAAAGGGTGCAATGCATATGGGATGGCCCCTCTGTAGGGTGCGATGGGTGATAATGGACAAATGGCAGAGACAATTTGCGACGTGGAAGATCATAGAATCTTCCAGAAGCTTCCCCTCTGACACTTGCCTCTCTGTTTTCGACTAGGGATGACTAAGAGATCATCAATCTCCAACTGGAATCAAGAACTATCAGAGAGAGGACACTAATCAAAACCCCAGAAGATGACTCACCCACTACAGTCATCTATATATGGATCCCTCATCATAGAGATCCATAGGCTGGAATCTTGTATCTTGTAGAGAAGTGTTGTTGGTTTTCTGGTGAAACTTCATAGTGTTGGGTCATCTTAGCTTTACATGAGGTGAAGAAGGGCTTTCTTGCTAGAGGATGATGCTGGGTCAGAACAACTGGTTGTAATCCTCTTGCTCTTCTTGATATTAATAAATCTATTCAAATTTTCCTCCACATTCTTGTATGTTTGATTGTATATGCATTTGTGTTGTTAATACATATCTGGTCCTGTGTTATTTATGAATATAGATCTTTGTTCTTCAATAGTATTATGCTGCTTTGATTCCAAAGGTGCTCTTTGAAGCTGGGAAGATGAAGAAGAAGTGACAAAGATCTATCAGGAAAGAGAGGAATGAAGCAAGGAACCAAGCGCAAGACTAAGGTTGGTGCCCTTTGTTCCACTGTTATATATTTTTCATAAAGGAAAGCGAAAGTAGTCTTTAATTGTTTGTTTCTAAGATAGCTACCAGCCTTGGTGGGAATAGATGCTCCGAGTGGAAACCATTTCCGGTAACAAAATGGTGACTTCGCTGGGGAGCAAATAGATTGTTTGTTAGTCTATCTTTGTTTGTTTTATAAACTTACATACGAAGCTTGAATTCAAGCCATCTAGCCTTCGAACTGCATTTTTTATACAATTGCAAAGTAGATCAATGCTGCTTCAGTCTATCTCTGGGTTTTGTTTATAAATTGAACAATCGATCTACAAATGTTCTAATTTCCCTAAGTGGTGGCTCTAGTAACCTCCTTAGATCAATCCCTATGATTTACATTTACTGAACATCACTTACTCGGCCTAAATTCATGATTTGAATTGCAAATTTTGAGCAAAGACTGGTTAAAAGTCTCACGCTGGTAACATCGCACCCTCCCTTCAAGGCAGTCTGTATGCATCGCACTTCCCGTGTGCAGTAGGTGAGATGCATACTGGATTCCCTGTGTGACAGGTGCAATGGTTAGGGAAGGTTAATTTTACCTTTAGACTTTGGTTTTTCTTCACTCTTTTCAGTTCTATTAAGGAGTTTTGCTGTCTGTGGTCAGTATATCTTTGTGAAAACCCCCTTCTCTTCCATCATTCTGCCCTTATTTTGCAAAGAACTGTAAGTGTTTTTATGTATTGTGTGCCATTTCCAGTACTCTTTTGCAAAGAAGTAGCATAGCCGAACTATCGTTTCTTAATCTGAATGTGTCGTAAGTGTCCTTTTCAGTCATAGAAGAGAATCCCATTGTTCTTGATAAAAGATTGTACTGTTACTCTTGTATATGATTTGAATTAGTAGTTTTTAAAGTGTCGAAAATAGTTTTCATTTCGAAATGACAAAGCGTCGCCCTTATCTTCACTTCATTTTGAAAATAAATTTGTTAAGTATTGTCGCTTTGAAAATAACTCATATTTGCACTTAGCTTTATTATCGTCATTTATACATTAAGAAGGCTGAAAAAAAATACATGCATGTGCATTTGCATTTAGACTACTTGGTTTGATTTAGGACAGTGCATTTAGTGTGTGCTCTATGCTCTTTGTTGAAAGATTCTCAATTTTCTTTCCTTAGTAGCTAGGATTTTCATTGCCAAAGGAAGATTAAACAGTTGTTTATAATCTTAGATTGCATTTTAGGAATTGTATACACATCACGCGGTGAACCTGAAAGGCAAATTTTTAAACAATATCGACTATAGAATAAATTTAATGAATCTAAAAACGCTTTGGAACCTAACGCATAACATCTAGAAGTCTAGGATAGAGACGTATTCTGGCGTCGTAAAACCTGGTAACTGTTGTTTTCATTGTTGGTTGGGTGATTCCTCCACTCTGAGATGAAAAGTGCCAGCACGGACTTGTGCTCCCATGTACTGTCAAGTATATACTGGGAGACCACCATAGGCTATATCCTTTATCGTTAGGAAGTTGTGTATGTGACCCTATTGATCGCAATGCAATGAACACAACATTTGGGAAGATTGACTGCCATACCGTAAAAATTATTCTATAGTTTTGCGATTGGTTTGGTAATCCCCTCTGCCTAGACTTCCAGAGAAGTCTCTTTCATTCCTTTTCAAACACCTGAAAAGAAAAGGTCCATCTGAGCACTTGTCACTTTAGGCTCATTAAAAATCGAAGTCGACTACAATCATCTTTTGTTTTTAGTCGACTCTTTAAAATTGAAAAAACAAGTTGTGTCAAAGCGTCTAAAATTTATTTTAATCGGAATAACATCACAAGTTCCCTCATTGGTCTTCAGGTTGAGAAAAATGGAGTCTACCAACCAAGGATTTCCCCTTGGAGGAAATCCTAGTCCTTTCTCCTCTTGGGGAGATGTTGGTGCACCCCATATGGCCACATTGTCACTTCCAGGGTTGACGATTGGTTTGCCCGTATGGCTCTTCTCTACCTCTATCATTAAGAATACCGTAATTCCTCAACAGTCAAGTCAGCAACTAGATGATACTAGAGTTATCCCCCAACCTTCTACTTCATCTATTTCTCCCTCTCTTCCATCCTCTTCGCTTGATGAAGCTGGTAAAGCTAAATATTAAGTAACTAAGAAGAAGAAGAAGCGGAAAGAGAAAAAATAAAAGGGGAAACCATGCGTCATCTAGTGAAAATCCTCACACCGCACCGTCTAAACCTAAATTTCCATGTGTCATTTGCGAAGGATACCACTATCATCGAGATTGTCCTTGCATCCCTCAGATCTTAAGGGACTGGTCTCCTCGTTTGGACAATCTGGTGTTGTCAACCTCTGATGATTATGTTGAAAGCACACCATCAACCAGTGAAAGTGAAGTATCTGGACAAAAAAGGAATCGAAAATTTTGTTGTAAATTGTATGAAGGCGATCACGCTGTCAACCGTTGTACCTTCCTAGATGAAGCTAAAATAGTTTTGGATGACCGTCTTGCTTCATCGCTACGGCTCCCTCCTGGATATAAGAAACTCTTGCCAAGTCCACCACTCGTTGAAAATCTAGCTGGCACACCATTGTGGTTGGCCGAAACGTCTATCATTGAAAATGAATCCTTTGAATCCATACCAGACGAAAGTCAAAAGGTCGAGGTGGCAGTTAACCCGGTCTTGCCTTCAGAAGGTTCATCTTCGAATGATACCGTCACTGAAGAGAAAGAGAACAACACCATTCAAATTCTTTTCGTAAACACAAACTCCGATGAACTTGGGGGCAGTCTACCCATTCCTTTACCGTAGGAAGGAAGTTCATTAGAGTCATATCCGACCATCTATTCGGTCCCACCTCCAAGTAACCTAGTCGTTTCCTTCGATTGGAATCTACTAGGCAGACCCCGTGTACCAGCTAGTGTACCATTCAGAATAATTGTACAAGCTTATAGAATGGTCATGGCTGGTACCATCATAGATGAAGGGGCTTCTGTGAGTATCCTTTCCTCAACTTCTTGGAAAGCGCTTCATTCGCCATCTCTTTTGCCTGAAATGAGAAATCTGACAGCCTTTGACAAAGGAATCAGTAAACCATTAGGGATCCTTCCCAATGCGCCTATTACTTTGAGAAGGAAAACTATTCACATGAACGTGATGGTAGTCCATGGACCCCTGGATTATAATCTACTCCTTGGGCGTGACTATATTTATTGCATGGGAGCCGTCATCTCCCCACTCTTTAGAGTAATGTGCTTTCCGCATGAAGGTAGAGTGGTCAAGCTCGTAGACCAACTGTCATTCCCCGGTTCACACACATCAAATAGTCGAATGCCATCCCTAAATGGTCTTTTCATGCAAGGAATCTCTCATCGATCTCCAGTCGTCCACCTGATGAGTGTGAGTGATTCAGGAGGATATGACTGAAACCCAGTGGGCATGCACCCTGGTCTGTTTAGGCAGGAAAACCTTGGGTATAGAGTAGGTTTCCATGGGGTATATATGACTAGTCTGACACACATGCCCGTTTAGAAAAAGGGGATTATACTGGAATAAGATTCCCTCGTCAAAGTTATGTGAGTGGAGGTGACTGCGCCACTCACCTTTGTCTATCTCGGTAGACATCGCCAAGGAAGCATTTTGTTTGCGACACGGATGGAGAACTTTCATATGGTAACTTGGGAATTTTTCACTATACCTTGGGGCATGCAAATATTTTTGCATGCAAGCGAAAAGCGATCCTAGCTTGCATAAAGAAAGGATTCGGAGAAAAGCTTTAAAAGGTGCAAGCCCCACAAAAGATGGCATCTTAGATGACATATCCTTATTATATGACTGGCATGAGCACTTTTAACGCAGAATTCAAGCTCGTTAAAAAATAAACATAAGCAATGAGAAAATGTTTCCCCCAGAGTTTAAGCTCATTAAAAATGAACCAATTTTCTGGTAAATAACCATTGTGAATGCATTATCATCAGCTTTTGAGCCTTGGTCATGTTCTCATCATCACCTCCACTCTGTTTTTTAGCTGATCATTCACCTCCATTTCATTGTTTACCCTTTCTAAGAACATCTGCAAAGAGTGATTCTATTGGCCATCCTTGTGAGACTTCCGTGATTGGAAAATTCCAAACCTTGCCTGGAATCAGCTGCTACCCAAAATCATCACTCGTTCCTCGAAAAATGAGTCTCCTTTAAGCTCTTTTCAATTCACTCTTAAAATATGCAAATATTTCCAAGCGATTAGCCTCTCTGGCTCGTTAAAGTCATCGGAAGTGCTATCCCTCCTCTAGATTTTAATCTTTTTAGACTTGAGGGATTATTACAAAAAAAGATCGAGTGCTTGTCTTGTTCGGCTCATTAAAATTACCGAACATTCATCCCTTTCGTATTATTTTATGCTTTTTTGGACTTAAGGGATTATATGATGAAAAAGAATCATTGGATTTTCCTTTCCATTCCTTTTAGACTCTCTAAAATTGAAAAGGACTGAGTTATCTTTTTCGTTAAACTCGTTAAAACCGAATAGCGACAAACTTGTCCAAATCGATGAGAACGAGTTTCACAGTCACTAGGCTCGTTAAAATATAGTGACAGGTTCACCTGAAAGGCAAACTATATAACAAGCATATGTTATCCTCCTCAAGCTTGACAAAAATAAAGAGGTATTGGTTAGTAATGACTGGGGAAAATTCGGAAGAAAACTTGAAAAACTTTATTTGTAGGAAGTCGCTCTTGAACATGACACTTTCTCTCTGCATCCGAGTCGGGTTGGGTTGTTCCGTTCACTAGTCATATCACCATTGGTCCATCACACCATCCATATTTTTTGTTAACGCTACCAATCCATCGTCAGTGTTGTTGATATGTTCAAGAGAAGTCACTTAGAGAATTCACCTGTGTCTCACCCGCTGCAATACATTCACGCTCCATTCTTTCATGACCGCCACCCTGAACCCTGCATCATCAGATTGTTTTCACCTCCAAAATCATTTGCTTCATTCCATGTCATAGATGTGGGATTCATTAAGGCCCTCCTATGATGGGTCACTTCTTGTGAACATCAGCTTATTATCCAAGAAGTCGACCTAGGAACACCCCTTTCAGTACTTTGAAGCTTGCATGCCTCAATGGAAAGTTTCTCACTTTCGGCGATAGTTTTACATTAATGTCCCTCGACCGAGAGATTTTGCGTGGTGTTCGATGCCAAGTCATTTTTCACACTGCACAAATTGTACTGTAGTACTTTGAGGGTCATTGTGATTATTGGTGTCTCCTCTCACGCCTGTTAATAGCTCACATCATTGGCTGGTAATCAGGCGAGGTCTTTCCATGTTCGACTCTAGATTTTTTTTCACATGGATCGACTTGTACTCCGAGTGAAGATCGAACAAGTGTTGAAGACCCCGGATCTAGTTTCATCCATCTGGGCTGCGATATATTCAGGAATATAAAGACATCAAATGTACATCATTTCCAAACAGATGATGATCCAAATCAAAGGATGATGAGTCCGAATCATTAGTCTGCTACACAGACGATTGTCCGTCCTATGTACATGAAAATGAATTTATAAACTTGAGCATGGGAATGCCCGCCTTAGCTAGATCATGAAAAATATTATGAAGATAATGTATTGTATTGTATCTTATTACAGGTCACCTCCCAGCTCAAAAAAACTTTGGATCTTCATGATAAAGCATTTTACCCGACATCAAAATATTAACGACCTCATGCTTTAGGGGGCAACTGTTATAGACATTTTTGGGCACTGCAACCCCAATATTAAATGTCCATAAACTGAGGGCTCCTAAGTCCCTAAAAGTGTTGCTTCACTACCTAAAGGAACAAGGTCGGCTGATTACATCATCTCCCAGAAGTTCTCCACTAAAAACTGCTGAGAAATGGTCAAAATTGGACCATAATGAATACCCAGTGCAGAGGGTGCGATGCATATCACCTTCCCAGTGTAAAGGGTGTCATGCAAACTGGATGGCCCCTCTGTAGGGTGCAATGGGCAAGAATGGACAAATAGAAGAGACTGTTTGCGAGGTGGAAGATCATAGAATCTTCTAGAAGCTTCCCCTTTGACACTTGCCTCTCTGTTTTCGACCAGGGATGAGTAAGAGATCATCAATCTCCAAGTGGAATCAAGAACTATCAGAGGAGGAACTAATCAAAACCCAGATAGAGATCCCTATACAATGGCTATATATGGGATCCCCCTCAAGAGATGAGAGGCTGGATCTTGCATTTGTAGAAGTGTTTTTGGTTTTTTGGTGAAATTCTAGTGTTGGGTGTCTAAGCTTCATTGAGGTGAAGAAGGTTTCTTGCTGGAGGGATGCTGGTTAGAACAATTTGTTGTAATCCTCTTGCTATTCTTGTTATTAATAAAGCTATTCATGTTTTCCTCCACATTCTTGTATGTTTGATTGTATATGCATTTGTGTGGTTAATACATATCTGGTCCTATGTTATTTATGAATATAAATCTTTGTTCTTCGATAGTATTATGCTGCTTTGATTCCACATGTGCTCTTTGAAGCTGGGAAGATGAAGAAGAAGCGGCAAAGATCTATCATGAAAGAGAGGAATCAGTCAAGGAACCAAGTGCAAGACTAAGGTTGGTGCCCTTTGTTCCACTCTTACCTATTTTTCATAAAGGAAAGCGAAAGTAGTCTTTAGTTGTTTGTTTCTAAGATAGCTACCAGTCTTAGTGGTTATAGCAGCTCCGAGTGGACACTATTCTAGGTAACAGCCTGGTTGTTCACCATGGCTTTGTTCCAATAATACCATGTCTCCATATTGATTATCAGACTCCCGAATAACCTCTATCTCAGCTCCCTCTTCTTGGCCTATGTTTTCTATGTCTAGACCTTCATGACTGTTTTCCACTAGGAGCATGTCACTAGATTGGTCCTCTAATTCTTGAATAGCCTCTGTGCCTGTTTCCACTTCACGATTTGTATCTTTTGAGGAAGATAGAATTTTGGTATAACTAGAATTCCTTGGAGACTGGGTTTCTCCTAAGTTAGGATTAAGTGGTTCTTCAGGCTACATGTAGGCGTTCATGTTGGCCAGGACCTGGCCTATCCCTGCCTGAAAATCATGCAAAATATCATCTTTAGAACTCATATTTGGTGTTCGAGGAGGCCCTACTTCATTTCTCCATTCATCATCAGAATGCCCTGTTCCTTCATCAGGTTCTAGTTCATGGTTGTCTTGTCCTTCCGAATCTGGTTGCAAGTGTTTTACATTTACGGGGCTGGATAATTCTATGGGTTGACTAGCGTTGCCTTGAGGATTTTCAGACATTCCTTGTTTTGACTTCAATGTTGTAGATCATCTGTGTTTGTGAGGTTTACTTCCTGAAAGGGAAATCCTTTTTATTTTTAGAATAGGGTTAGGTGCTGGTAGGTTTTCACCTCTTTCGAGGGCCAATATGAGATCATCCCAAGTTGATTGTTGTTGGGAAAGGTTGTGACTAACTATTAACCTGATCAGACAATGGCGGCTAACTACTACTTCTAGATGTTGAGACCATCTTAGCCTCTTGGGAGTGTCATGCAATAACAAATTCAACAGTGCAGGCAAATTAATTGAGCATTTTTGTTTTAAAACTGCTAAAAGTTTGAGTTGGCACGACTTTACCACGTCTCTATACCCATCACAGGTAATATATTTTTGGACAACTCGTGACAATTCTACGCATGTATTTTCAAGAGAAGATGGTTGATTGCCTTTACCCTTCTTGGTTAGCTCTTGTCCTTCATCCTTAAAAATCTCCATAGCGCCATGCAACCTTAATCGCTTGTCAGCCCATACTAGTCCATTTACCGACAACCCAGATACTTCTGCTATCACAACATCTATTACAGTGATTTGTCTACCTCTTACCAAGGATTTTCCATTCTGAAGATGCTGTAAAAATTAAATGGTGATTTCCTCATTGGGGGGTTAAAATCTTGTAAAATATGTTATTCATCCTGCGCAAGCTAGAATTTCCCTAGCTTCATTAGAGATGCCCAATATTAAAGGTTGTTGGTGCACTTCTATTCCTCCCATGATGCTTGACTTCTGCAAACGATTAGTGCAGTGGAGAAAGCACTGCAGTGAGTAGAGCCAATAGATGGAATAGCAAATGGTTGTAATGGCTCTATCAGGTGATGCTTTATAAACATAAATACCGTTATCGAGGACTATTATAATGCCACATGCTCTATGATTATGGGATGTCATATTATTCTACAAAATCAAATGAAAATATGACAGAGCATGCAAGAGTATACTAGAGGTCCTCACCCCCTCTCGAAACGATAGGTCACCTATGACCGAATGGATGAAAGGATGACCCGCTGGCGATGAAGTGAAGGGGTGATGAATTGGGTAATAAAAGTGGCAAGTTACATATATTAATGAAAGGATCATAAAGGATATTAGAGCAATGAAAGCAAGGCATGTAAGGAGAATTATTAATAAGTGATAAGATGTTGTGAGGTGATGCGTTAAAGAAAAATAATATCATACATAGGATATTATACTTTACTATCGTTATTCCACTTGAAAATGTTGTGATTGATTTTAAAAGATTAACTCATGCATAAAGGCTCAAGGTAAGTTAGGTAAATAATCTCTCCATAGGAAGAAATAGAAACATAAGAAGAAGGAATTGTAATAATTGTTGATGTAGAAAATAAAACTTCAATACCATAAGCAGAGCTTCTATTGCCTACAGGAATCCATAGCCTCGATAGAGTTGCTTTCTAACCCTTGGGAGCCATGGTCCTCTATGTATAATTAGGGAAGTGCATTATTATGTCCATAGTAGAGACCAATGTGTTGGCATGGTAGCCAGATGAAAACATTGCCATTTACTGGGAAGTAGCAAAAGTGGTCAGGTTGGCTCGTGATGAGACTTCCTGTTCCAAGGACTTTGTTTCTTGATGCATCCATTGGATCATATCCTTGGTGTGGTGGCTATAGTGGGAATGCCACTTCGATCCTACCTTATGATCATGGTAGGCTAGCTAGTGATGAGACCCCTTATCCTCCATATGGAAAAAAATCATAAAATTGTTAGTGAAAAAAAATAAATAAAATATTTAATGAAAAATAAATAATATAATAATATATAATATATATATATATATATATATATATTAAGAACTCCCCATTTTATATATAGAGAGGGTGGCTCAGTACTCCTTAAGAGTATGGATGGTGGAAGAAATTTGAACATATCAATAGAAAAAAATATACCAATAATTTTATTGATAATAAATAGAGAGAATTATACGAGATGCGAAAGAACCAACATGGTAAGATAATCAATCAATTTCATTTATAGTGGAAATGAGGATAGTGAAGTGATATGGATAATTGTGTCCTTTCTTTTTCAATCATGACAAAGTCATCTTGTTAACGATAATAATATTCAAGATGTTTGTCTGCTTCTGTAGACTCCATACTTGTTGTCCTCAGATATTTATTGTACTTTTATGACATAAAGGGGATCATAAAGAGTGAACTGGGATGGGCTAAGAATGATCATGGAAGGGGGAGAAAGGGTGTTCTCCAAAATACTCACAAGGTGATTTTGCTTGAAGGGAACAACAAAAGAAAACACACACAAAAAGTGTTATTCCCTATAGGGAATAGCAGTTGTTCCCTATAGGGAACAATAGTTGTTCCCTATATGGAAAAGCAAATAAAAATACACGCAAAAAGTGTTGTTCCCTATAGGGAACATCAAAGAAAAATACACGCAAAAAGTGTTGTTCTCTATAGGGAACAACAAAGAAAAATACATGTAAAATTTTTGTTACCTATAGGGAACAAAAGCTATTCCCTATAAGGAACAATAAACAAAAATGCACAGGAAAAGTGTTGTTGCCTACAGGGAATGGTCGTTGTTCCCTATAGGGAACAACAAAGAAAAATGCACATGAAAAAGTGTTGTTCCCTATAGGGGACAATAGTTGTTCCCTATAAGGAATAGCAAAGAAAAATGCACACAAAAAAGTGTTGTTCCCTAGAGGGAACAAGATTTGTTCCCTAAGAGGAACAAGAAAGAAAAATTCATATGAAAAGTGTTGTTCGCTATAGGGAACAATAGTTGTTCCCTATAGGGAACAACAAATAGGAATGCACACGAAAAAGTGTTGTTCCCTATAGGGAAAAACAACTATTCCCTATAGGGGATAGTAAAGGAAAGCAAGAAAAAAAACCAACAAACAATCATCTGTACTGTTCTAAGCAAATACAATCGAATAGAAAAAAAACAAAAAAGCAATTGTATGTACAGGTTTCACAAATAAATTCTTTACTGGACTGGTGTTGTCGAAGAGTTGTCTTCTTCAGTGAGAATTCGTATCGTAGAATCTTCGTGTATATGTTGGTAGAAGGACTCGCCTGTAAGCGATTTGTGGTAGAGGCATACCCGATGCCCATTTTCTTTAAAAGAGTAACCATACCCATCAATGGAAACTAATGTAAGGGTTCCATTAAAATTCACCTCTTTTATCTCGTAGGGACCTAACCATCTAGTCTGGAGTTTGCCCGGGAAATCCTGGAACCTGGAATCATAAGAAGTTCTGAGTCACCTTCATGGAATATCTTTTTATTGATGAGGGTTTCATGCCATTTTTCTCTTTGTTGTTGAATAAGTGTAGTATATTGAAGAGCTGATAGCCGAATTTCATCCAATTCATTTATTTTTTGTAATCTGTTAATTTGTGCTTCATTCAAATCCATCCCTACTTCTTGGACTATCCTCAATGTCTAAATTTCAAATTCTATGGGGAGGATAGGATCCTTGCCAAACACTAGCTAGTATGGGGAGTATCCTGTGGTACTCATCCAAGTCGTTTGATTCCCATAGGGCTTCTGGCAATCAGGTAGCCCAATCGCATTTTTTCGAGGCGAATGTCATTGTTAGAATGGCCTCCATTACTTTGTTGGTACTTTCTACTTGGCTATTTGCCTGCGGGTGGTATGGAGATGCAATTCTATGCAAACTGTGATGATTTTTTAGTGTAGTAGAAATCTTATGGCCTACAAATTGCGGCCCTCCGTCTGTAATTATTTCTTTGGGCAAGCCATACTGCACGAAAATTTTGAAAATAAAGTGAATTATAATGTCCTCTGTTGCCCTTGGTAATTCTTCTGCCTCCACCCATTTAGTCACATATTCCGTTGCAATCATTATATTCAAATTTTGATTAGACGATGGATTTATTGGGCCAACGAAATCTAATTCCCAATGTTTAAAAGGTTTAATGACTAGTTGTGGATGTAGGGACATCTCGTCAGATTGGCTAGGGAGGCCCATTCTTTGGCAGTTATTGCATGCCTACACAAATTTCGTGGCATCCTTAAAAATGGTGGGCCAATAATAGACCATCTATAAGACTTTATTTCCAGTCCTACGATCTTCAAAGTGTCCACCACAAGGTCCATTGTGGCAGGCTTTTAGGATATCGTAGGTTTTGTCTTCCCTGATACACCTGCAGATATGCATATCGGCTCTTGTGTGAAAGAGGTATCCTATCACCTAGGAGAAATAAGTTCTACATTTCACTATTAGTTTTCTTTCCCTGGGCTTCAGGTGTTTGGGTAGGTTTCCCGCTGCTAGGTAATTCATGACATCTGCGTACCACTGTGTTTTCAAGGTCACAACAAATAGGTTCTCATCAAAGAACTAGTCTTCTACTACCATTGTGTCATCTATTCTTCGCACACGTGAGAGGAAGTCTGCCACCATATTTTCTTTCCTGGTCAATCCATGATCGTTATGTCAAATTCCTACAAAGGGATTAACCATCATGTCACTCTTCCATTTGTAATAGGTTTATTAGCTAAATATTTAGTAGCTGAGTCATCAATATATAGGACTACAGGGTATCTTGTTATATAGTGTCTGAATTTGTTAATAGCATAGATTACAGCGAGAAACTCTTTCTCAGTCTGTGTAATTCAACGCAACAGGAGTTAAATTTTTGTTGATGTAGTATATCACATAAGGTTCCTTATCTTCTTGTCCCCGGCAACGGCGCAAAAATGTTGGGTGCTAAAAGGTGTCTTTTAAAACTCCAAATTACCTCACATTAATCATCAACCCAGGCAAGTCCTTTTATTCCAAGACTGTACAAAATATTTGAATGGAATGAATCTAGAGAGTAATGTTTCTTAAAATGAAGTATAAACCCTTGAGACAAGAGTAAACGGATGCATTTATAAAACACAAATTGCAACTGTTAAAGGAAATATTACATCTAAGAATCAAGACTTAATCCTCTGCTAAAATTGTAATAAAATCTCAAAAAAGTAATTCAATTGATAATAGCATCAACCGAGAGCGTAGTAGCATTAACCAATCTCTTTTAGCTGATTCTATCTAAATCACACTCAATCTCAATTAAGAAAATCAAATAGCAAGGATGTCAATTAAGCATTTAATAGTGGTAACCAAACTCTTTCAGCTGATTAAATCAACAATCCTCACCGTCTTAATCAGCTAATTAATTTAATATTTAATAAGCATAAATAGAATCAAATGACAATGTTGTGAAACATGTAAAGAAAATATTCAATAGAGAAAATCAGCAAACAACAAATAAGATAAACTAACAGAAAATGGTTAAAATATTAAACCACACAAAGTTGTGTGAACAAGAAATATATAACACAAGGGATAGCAATTCAATGCACCAAAGGGAGATCCCTTAGCCACCAGTGAATAATGTTGAGCTACTTCAAAGAATACGAATCAACAATAACATAAGTTATATATTAACCATTGAACTCAAGTCTTGTTACAATACGGTCGTGTTCTCCAACCGTACGAGTCTGTAAATTAAAATTACAATTTGAAATAAACAGAGATTGATCCCCTTTCATCCTATAGTCTTTTTCTTTTATATTCAGAAAGAGGTAAAATATAAATGCAATCCCTCAGGATCAGGAGATATTGAGGGATTCACAACTAAATGCTATCTTCTCACACCCTTCATATTTAGTGTTGATCTTCCTGATTCATCCTCTGGCCTGACCACAACCGACGTGCCCTATTCTTCATTTGTTGGTTTATGATGTTCCATCTCTAGGGAACAATAGTTCTTACTTTCGTCATTTCTCTACATAAAAAGGAATAAGAGTTATTTATGATGGATAAATCTTAATCAAAATTAGTTCATCTATTTCCTATCATAATCCATCAATATGTTAACGTATCAAGATATGGAAGAGATAAGAAAAGAGGAAAAAGGTGATGGAATTAAGAGTAAATACATACCCATTTCATAACTCAACAGTCCTAAATTCACCCTTCCAGGTTTCACAACTACTTCAAATTTATACTCCTGGGACAACAATAACCACCTACAAATTCCCCCCGCCAACACAGGCTTATTGACCAAGTATCTCAATGCAGAATCATCTATATACATTTTAAAATGTGCACCCAACAAGTAATGCCGAAACTTTTGCAAATAAACCATTGATAGCTCTTCGTGCTCCATAGTGGAGTAGTTCTTCTTAGCCTTTGATAGTTTTCTACTTGCAAAGGCTATCGGATGATCAATTTCTCCCTCTCCTACCTCGGTCAATACTGCACCTAGCACAATGCAAGAGGCATCAACATGAACGTGAAAACATTTTTTCCAATCCAGGAATACCAAGATCAACGCAATCACCATCTTTTCCTTTAGTACATCCAAACTACACTAACACTCTTCATTCCAGCAAAACATTGTGTCTTTCATCAATAACTTTTCCATCAGTGTAGTGATCTGAGAATTAGCCTTGATAAATATTATATAATAGCAAGTGTCCCCTAGTGTCGTGTGCAACTGCGTTACATTACTGGGGGATTCTAAATTCACAGTCACAATTATCTTCACAGCATCCAATATCAATCCCTGCTCGCATACTACATTGCTGAGAAAAATTCCAAAATGCACACAAAATATACATCTCTTTAAGTCCAGCATGATCTAGTATCTCCAACACGTATCTAGCAATAGGCACAGACTACCAATATGGTGCTTTACTAATTCGAACAAATTCTAGTCATCAACATATACCTCCAGGAATTTATGAATAAACTCCTTAGACATGGTGATTACTACCCTAGAGAAGATTGTGGATCCATTCTTTAGTCTGAATGGCATTACTATATACTGAAAACAACCTCACTCTGTCCTGAAGGTTGTCTTGCTATGATCATTCGGTGCGATCTTTATTTGATGGTATCTTGAGAACCCATCAATGAATGAATAAGAACCCCGTCCTCCAATATTATCTAACACTTCAAATGTAAATGGTGTTTGAAATGGATCATGCACACTTCCATCATTCAACTTTCTTAGATCTATGAATATATGAATTTTTCCTTGCTCTTTCCTTTCCTAGATAACCATTGGGCTCACCCAATCAGATTCTTATATTGGATTAATGATTCTGGCATCTAGGATATTATCAAGCCCTTTGTGCACCTTTTATTTATACTTTGGTTTGAGCCAATAAGGTCTCTTCTTTATGGGCTTCGTGTCAGGTTTCAAAGTAATCTCCATTATGGCCAAATCTCCTACGATACCATTTAGATCCGAGAAATTTTCTGGGCATAGATCTTGGTATTCACGTAGTAGTTTGGCCACCTTGTGGACTGTATATTAATCCCAATATTATCCTATCTTCACAAACTTAGGCTTTCTGTCATATCCAATATTTACTTGCTATGGTTTTAACAGTTTTGTTACATTGAGGTTCTCTGTGTGAGGTCCCTCAACTTTGCATTGTCCCTTTAGTTCTTGAATGTTAATATTCCATGAATCTTCTTCTTCCTCCTCAGTAGTCATATTAGAACATTCCAGCACATCGCTTAGCTATGTACTCCAATCTGTTTGATTCAATTCTACTAGTTCATTAGGCATATTGAATATAGTGTCTTTTATCTCCTGAAGTGCTTACTCAATGCATTCGAATCCATCCTCAAAGATGAACATCAATAAAAAAATTTCACTTAAGATGTCCCATTCAGCTATCCCATGGTGAAGCTCTGTTTCCAAGGACTAGTTCATTGGGATTGTATCTAACATATGATAGAAGATGTGCACCCATTCTAATTGTGGCTCCATTCCCCATGCTCTTGTCCATAGTGCCAAATGCTCACGAGGATCATCCTTCCCATTGTATTTCTCAGCCATCTTGGTATTAGCACATCCGAACCTTAATTTCATAATCTCCTTGTGTGCACCCCACCAAAGGGTAGGTGTAGCATGCAGTGCCAATTCAAGCACTTGGAAATGATGTCCTTTAGGAACTTCCCTTTCATCCTCATCCAAGAATAGATGAAAATTAGCCTAACCATCATAATGTGAAAGCTTTCTTACCTCAATTGAGACACATTGCAGTGATTTGGTCATCATATTGCACCAGAGTGCAGATACTTCGTGCAACTAATTCTACCAGTGCTTGAGCTCTTCATCCGAGTCTAAGGTACAAGAACTATCTTTGTCCCACAAAATTCATCCATCAGTTGTAGGATTGATCTAATCTTTGTATCACATTGTGATCTTGTATATTTGATCCAGATCATCATCATCCTCCACAAAGTCATGAATAGGCTCAATATAGTGTGCTCCCTCCATAAGGTCTACTGGCAGTATAACCCTAAGCACTTTCCTTCCAAAATTCATCTTCCGCTTCTTCAAGTTAATTATTGCATCCATGTCAAAAGCCCAATCAATTCCTAGTGGTGCACGATACAAATTTTTGTCATCTACTATTTCTATGACTTCAAAATCCACTAGATCACTTCAAAATCCACTAGAGCACTTTCTACTTCAATATCTACCGTCACACCATATAATCACCCCATTTGAATAATATTATGTTCACTGGTCGTACGTAGCTATATAGGAGACCGTTGTAGCATAGGTCTCCCCATCCTTTCCAACATTTTCCTTGGAAACATAGTTGCATCTATCCCGAAATCTAAGATTACCTTGTCCATTTCATACTCTCCTATCCTCATGGTTAGCGTCATTTTGCACCCCATTCATTTTTTATGCTTATCTAGATTCCTTACAACATGATGTTTTGAAGGAAGCTTAATATTACCTGCATAGTTTTCTATTAGCTCTTGGAGTCCTTCTACCACCTTCTTATAATGCAGCAATTTCATACAGGTCTTTGGAAAAGTGGTTAACAACAAAGGATCTACCTTGTGTGTCGTACTAGTTTCCAACAGTTTCTTCTGACTTCTTGAGTTTGAGGCCTTAAAAAAGCTTTTCTTTGCTTCCATTAGTGTCTCTTTAGATTTATTAAGATCAAAGTATACTTGTTTCTTGGTAGTCTTACGCACCCAACCTTCAGCCTCAGGCTACTTTCCCTTGTCTTCTCTTCTGGCCATATCACTTCATGTCATTATATTTACACTATGATCTTCTTCATGAGACCCTCATCATCTAGATGTCCTACATAGGCTATTCGGTCTACATCTTCTTTTCTTGCATATTTTCTATAAGGATTGGGCAATCATCTATCACATGGTCAAACTATCTGCAATATTGACATGATGGATGGGTGGGGTTCTGGCAGTCTTGTGTGAACTGTCTTGCTTCACCATAGTTATAGAAAATAATTTGGCCATGACCCCTTCCATCCCTTCATATTATTCTTCTTCCATGGCCCTGGAATCCTCCACGGACTACACCAGCACCCTACTCTTGAGGTCAATTTTTTTCTTGCATTCGGTAATTAGGTGTCCTATTCATCATTAATTTATAACTTTGACAATGACAATTCACCTTAGTGTGGGTGTATCTTGATGTTAAAGCTGGAGGATTGGGATGTCAACAACCATGAGATATTTTGTCATTTGGCCACCAATAAATACATGACCAGGATTTACTATGAAGAGCCTAGGGTCACAAGGCTGGAACCTATGAAATGGGTAAACTGCGTCGAGCAAGCTAGATTGCTACATATGCTATGTGTGCCACACTTCCACGAAACAATCATCAATATTTCTTGTGTGTTCTAGTTGCTCACGCTGGTGCATGATGGGTTTTTGTGGTTAGGTGAAACCATCTTCATAATACATATGTTGATCCGTCGTATTACAAAGTTTCCCTATAAAGGGGCCGACCCAGCCAAAGAGTTTGGAGGCAAAAGCAAAGAGAAGGAGCTTTTGGATAGGATGAAAACTGAGTTTGGGCTAGTGAAGAAGTCATGAGGGTACTCCATCCACTCAATTATAGAACAAGCAGTGCAATTTGCCGCTCAAATTTTGTCAGGGAAAATCATGAGACAATGTCGCATCGAGGAGGTTCTGGTCTCTATAATTTCACAGGTTGTGCATTGCGCTAAGGGGGTACAGTAAAACTGGGCGCAGTATCTTTGCATGGAATTATTATCAAACTTACACGAAGAACACAAGGAAACTAAGGCATTTCACTATGCCTGGCTCCTTCTGCTGATTATACTAGTTGCATGGCGACTACAAGAGGATATTCAACTCCCTCTACAGGGTGAAGAATTATCGGAGGTAGCGAATTTCACCTCGTTGTGGGTGACAAAAGGTATGGAGAGGATCACAAAGTCAAAGGTATTCTAGATATTGGTCGAGATGGACCTTTGAAAAGTCATAAGTCAAAGGCAAGGGTTGTCTCCAACCTTGTTTGAGTAGTTGCATGCCATTGCGGAATTCAAGGCCGACTTTGAAAATGTATCTATCTGGGTGAGGCAAGACCCTAAGACTATGTGGCACAAGTTGCCATACTTAGTTACATAGGCTGATGTGCAGGAAATCATGGGACTATGCCTAGCAGAGTGGCAGGAGCCCACATACCTTGGCGTAGGAACCAGTAAAGTAGGAGCGATATGCTCCATGCAGACAACAAATGAGAAGAAGAAGAATGAAGTTGAGAAATTGGCAACACATGAGAGGGTTGCTCAAAATAAAAAAGATGTCGCTCATAAGGTAGTTGCTGAAAAATATCATTATGAAAGTGAGATTCTTCAAAATAAGTGTGTTGCGAAAAAGCATGATGGGAAAGAGCATGCTATAAAAGTAGACACAATGCGAGTCAATGCATTAGCTTCCCAAAATAAAGAAGAGCAGGAAAAATCTGAGTAGGAAGGAAGTAGGGGTGACGCTAAAATCACTCCTTTCAGGCTGTTAAAGTGCTAAAGGGAGACAACATCTAGACCAAGGAAGGATAAAAAATCAGGCAGGTAGACACATCCAGATCGACTGATCCTCACTGAAGGGGACTTAGATGAGATTGGGGATAAGGTACGAGATACCACAATGGAACCATGGCAACAGTTCAAACAAGAGTATATGCAGACATTAGGTAACATCCTGAAGGATATGCAAGACTTGTAGATTGATACAAGGAGAATTCAAGCGAGCGTTGGTGATCTAGAATTTACACAGAATAAATAATTAAAGTTATTACAGACTCACGTGCATGGATGTGCCTATGCTACTTTATGCAATGGATCAATAAGATTTCTAGAATACATAGACATTGAGGTAGTTAGAGAAAACATAACAGTCAAACATGTAATACAATAAGTTTAATAAGGAGTTCACCCAATGCTCCTGTGCTATGTCTCATGGTCCAGCTTTCAGTGGTGACCTCTCTATTATGTTTTCAAAGCAGAGTTTATTCGCAATAGTGAGCTCAATTTCAGTCTCACTCAACAGATATGAATCACTAGGATTGGAGTACAAAGATACTCATTACTAGTACTTGACCTCTACTGGTCACAGTAGTATGAGCCCAATCTGAAACTCATACATGATAGGCCTATGCCAAGGAGCCCACTTGAACCTCTCAAGCTTTCACTGGAGTGCACAGACTCTCTGACTCTCTCTAGCTCTATCTGGCTCGAAGCTACCTTTAGGTCAGCTCAAATTCTTCTCTTTATTCTTTGCTCTTAGCTTTCTGCATCTAACTAACTCCTCTCTATGTTGTCTCTATGTGTTCTCGGCTTCTGTCACTTCATGGCTTGAAAGCCAGTCTGCTTTCTGTCAATTTGTCTTTGCTTCCCAGCGTTCTGGTTTTCCTGCCTCTATCCATTTGAACTCCCCTATTTTGTGTCATCATCACTGTGTAACACTTCAGAAGGAGGTGGCCACTTGTTTCCTAATGAACTGAGTGTGTCAGATTCCTTAAATCATTTTTCAATGGCCATTATTTCCATTTGCTTCAAGATCACCCATGAAACACAAATCTTTTGCCAACTCGTCATCCATGTCAGACTTCAAATCCCATGTAATCTTGATTTATAACCTTATCAAACATGGTCATTTATCGAGACGTGCCTCTGCCATTGATTTGGGCCCCCCAGATCCTACGGTCATCGTTCATATCAGGCGGGTAAGTAGCGTGACATTTACCTATCCGATGTGAGTGGTTTTCTCTCTCTTCCGCTAGGCACATGTCACTCAATGTCTGGAATCGAGTGGGACTTAGTAAAAACTACTTACTGCCTCAAAGCCTTCGATATATTGCCTTTTTTGTGGAATCCACAGAACCAAATTAATTACTTTTCCACATTTCATAGCTATTTTGGGTCTAGGCATTTCAGGTCTTTCCTTCATTGAGGGGAATGCCCTGTGATACGGGATTAGCACTTTTAGCACTAGAGCTAATCGCGTATTAGAATCCACCGCCGTTTCCTGAATTAGCCTCTGGGCTTGCCAATTATGCCAGCGCATGTTACGATGGGCCAACAGTCTGCCCACTCGAGCGAGGGTCCCTGTTGCTCTACATTGATCACAATTGTAACTGTCACAAGGATTCCTTCTGATAGCTTGATATGTCTAAGACTTGAATATTTTTGGCATAATTTGAAAGAGTTTATGAAAACTTAGAAAGTGTTTAGGATCCAATTTAGATCATGACCTTCCCACTGAAAAAGCTTTTGAACAACTAAAAGTTTATTTTCAAGCATCAATCAAGTGAGGGTATAGATTCCTCACTTGCCCAATTTCTATCCATTTCACGCTTCTTGGTTTTTAACATTTGACTCCAATCCTGAGGTATTCAACATCTCCTCTGGGTGTCGTTCTCACCTTCCTATCCAGAACTGTATCTTCCTGCAACTAATTAAGATATTTAGGCAACAGATCATCAATAGAAGGAAATTGACTCTCCTCTTTGGGATGTTCAATTAATTAAGGTTCAAACAGTCTCAAGTTGTCTGCATTAACAACAGAGTAGATGTGCATGTAAGCTGGTAAGCTAAGGTGAAAATCATTCTCACCAATTTTCTCAAGTATCTTGAAAGTTTCATACCTTATTGGCTTTAGCTTCTTACTTGCACCTTGCATTTTGTCTTTGCTGATATACAACCCGAATTGATCACCGACTTGGAAATTATGCTCCATCTGATCCTTGTCATCCCTTTCCTTGTACATCGCTTGGCTCTTTTTGAGTTGTTCCTATACTACCTTCACTGAACTTGGCTACCTTGTCCACATCACTCTGTCCGTCAACCGCTATGTCTTTACCAAAGACAAAATCCAAGGAAGACCTTCGTGTGAAACCAAAATAGGTCTAAAAAGGAGATCTCTCTGTAGAGAATGTTTAGCTCAGTTGTAAGCATGCTGCACATAACATAAATGTTCATCGCAAAGCCTGGGATGCTTGCTGCAATAGCCTCTGAGCAACAGGATCATTGTCCTATTGGCCACTTCTATTTGGCCATCTATTTGCCAATTAAAAGTTGTGCTCTTCTTCAGCTTGGTGTCCATCAATTCCCACAAACTTGACCAAAATTTCCCAGCAAATCAGGTATCTCAATTAGATATAATGGAATCAGTAATCCAAAATGAAACCATACATACTGGAAGAACAACTTGGCAATTTGTTCAGCTATAATCTATTCGTTACAAGGTATCAAAATACATATTTTGTTGAACCTATCCACAATAACATATAAATGGTCATGACCTTTCCGAGATTTAGGTAGTCCTCCAGAAAATAGCATGGAAACACTTTCCCAAGGACAAGAAGGAACTGGTAGTGGGGTGTACAAGCCTAGTTTCCAATTGTTGGGCTTACTTTTAGCACACATGGTACACCCTCTTACATATCTAGAAACTGTCTTATTCATTTTTGGCCAATAACAAAATCTTTGCATCTATGCAACTGTTTTACTTACACCAAAGTGACCTAATATTAGAGAAGTGTGTGCCTCTCGAATTATCTTTACTCTTTCAGTTTGTGGAATGCATAGCTTCCCAATATGATACAAGAGTTGGTCCTTAACATGATAATCCAATTCTTCTACTTGTTTGCCATGACTTAAAGTTGCATATACATCTTTAAAATCAATATCTTGAGCACATTGTTCAATGTAGCTTTCATGCAATACTAAATTATGCTTAAGTATAGTGGATGCATTTATGACTGGTCTAGACAACATATCTGCAACTTTATTGTGTATCCCTTTTTATACCTAATGACTAAATGAAACTGTTGTAGAAAACCCATCCATCTATAATGTCTTGATTGTTGCAACTTAGTTTGGGAGTGTAAATATTGAAGTGCTTGATGATCAGTATGTATAACTGTCTCTTTTCCCATTAAATAATGTTTCCACTTTTTCACAATTTGTACTAATGCATACAATTCTTTATCATATGTGGGATAGTTAACTACTGCATAATTAAATGTCTCAAAATGATAACATATGGGTTTACCATGCTGCATCAACACTACTCCCGTGGCATAGTCATTGGCATCTATTTCAATCTCAAATGGTCTTTGAAGATCAAGCAGTGCTAGTACTGGTGTTGTACTAATCTTTTCTTACAAGGTGCTGAAGGCTTTCTGTTATTTGCCTCCCCATTAAAACACCTTGTTCAATCCTATTAAAGCCTGTAAGGGAGTTACAATTAAGGAAAAGTTATAAATAAACTTTCTCCAATACTGTGTTGCTCCTAAGAAGCTTCTAACATCTATAGTAGATTTGGGCTACGGCCAGTTTACAATGACTGCAACCTTAGAGGGATATATTTTCAATTCACCACCCCCTACAATATGACCCAAATAATTCAAAGATGTTTCGCTGAATTCACATTTTGCGAGCTTAACATAAAGGTTTTCTCTTTTCAAAACATCTAGAGTCTTCTTAACATGCTTTAAATGTTCTTCCCATCTTTTACTGAATATAAGAATGTCATCCAAATATACAATGACAAAATCATCAAGAAAAGGACTCAGTACATCATTCATTACTCTCATGAAAGTAGCAAGAGAATTAGTTAAGACAAAAGGCATAATCAACCACTTATACAATCCCTGCTTTGTTTTGAAATCAGTCTTCCATGCATCTTGCTCTGCTACTCTAACCTTATGATAGCCACTATGCGAGGAAGGGAATAACAAATTTTTATTGTTATATTATTCAGTGCTTGGTAATCAATGCACATTCTCCACGAGCCATCTTTCTTTCTCACCAAAAGAATTGGAGACCCACATGGTGATGTGTTAGGTCCGATGAACACCTACTCGAGTAGCTCCTGTACCTGCTTCTTGATTTTTTCATTCTGTAAACCAGACAACCTGTAGATTCGAATGTTAGGCAATGGAGCATCTTGTTGTAAATTAATATCATGTACTACTTCCTTTTTGGGTGGCAGACCCTGACGTTCTTGAAACAATATATCATATTTTGAAACAAATTCTTCTTACTCAGCTTGGTGTTTAGCATCACATCCCTCAAACACATTGGTTTTATCACTTATCTTTTCCTTTACAACCATCAGTAGAAATTGTTTGCATGAATTTACAATTTGTTTCATCTACCCTGAGTTTATGAGAGTATAATTATTTTTGAGTTCATGAGCTCTTATAATATATTTGATTCCATCTTTAACAAGTTGATACTTGTTCTTAGCTCTATAGGAACTAGTTTTTCTATCATACAAGTAAGGACTTCCTATTAAAACAATTCCACATATATCCAAATGAACTATATCTAACTCAACCTCATCTACAAATGCCGACCCAAAAGAAAACCTAAGTTTACATTGTCTAGTCACTTGTCGTTGTGCTTTATCACATAACCAACCTAATGGATATGGCTTCTCGTGAGGTGTGGTTAGTAATCCCAACTTCTTTACAATTGCTTCAAAAATTAAATTTACTTGTGATCCACTATCAAACAAAGTATGAACCTTTTGTTGCTTGAAAACAAATCAAATATGAAAAAGATCATGCCTTTTCCTCTCATTTTCTTCATTATCAGCAGATTGTACAGAATTACTAGCAGATGCTTCAGAATTTTTACCTTTTATACCTGTGGCTATGATTGTTGTTTCATCTCCTGAGTCTAACCCAAAATCCTTTTGAATAGCTGCAACAGTCTTCTTCTTCTTACCCTCGAACTTCTTGGGGTTTAGCTCTAGATGAATGATCCAGTAGTGTTCATCATCATGCCCATCCTTCTTATAATGAGTGCATGAAAAATTGGTCTTTTGTACAGTATTGGCCTTCCTCTCTTTCCATTTATGTTTTCTTTTCTCCTTATTCTTGCTTGCAGTGGGTTTAGATGATTCCCCAACTTATAGGTTCCCATTCTTACCTCTAGCATCTAGATGTGTAGACTAGATGGATACCTCATCTATGCTAGTGGGATTAAACATCAGGACAATGTGCCTCATGTAGCTGTGTAGACCACGTATATACTTCAACAAAGTTTCAGGTGAGTCTAAAGAAATTCCTAGAATCAAAGCTACTTTCCTAGATTCTTGGGTGTAACCTTGTACACTTTTCCCTTTCAATTGGCGAAGATTCTACCATCTCATCATGGCTTGCTGCATATAATCTAGTGGATATAATTGCTTTTTAATTGTAGAAAAAAATTCACTCCAGATAGAAAGAATCTTACCATGTTTCTTCATGTCAACTTATGTCCTTAGTTCCCACCATACCAAGGTAGTTCCCCCAAGGCATAGGCTGGCCAGCTGAATCTTACTCTTGTTTGAATCAATGCTCTACACTCTACAATAAACATCGATCTATCTGATCCCATTATCCAACTTCTTTGCATTCAAATCTCCATCATATATCGGAAAATCAAACTTAACATCTAATTTAATCAAATATGCTTTCTTTTTATTTTTAGGTCTATTAGGAGGTGTGGGAAGTTTTTCTTGTTTCCATTTGCCTTTAGAGTGGACATGGAGGAGAGATTCTTCTTCTCCTTTATCTTGTTTGGAGTTTGATGAATCTTCAGCTCTACCTCTCTTATATTCTCCATACATTTCTTCCACCATGGCTTTCATGGTCAGGAAACCATCCATGAACTGCGAGTCTAATTCCAAGGGGTTTTCTTCTGACATTTTCCTCTTGCAGTGGACTCTTCCAATTTCAGGGTTAGCTTCAACCAACTCGCCTTCTACTAGTTTAAGCTTTGATCTAGTTAGCATTCAACAAAAAAATCCATCACAAGCTTGTCTAACCTTAGTACCCTAGAGGTTTGATTCCACGTGATCTGGAATTTATCCAGGACAAAGAATTAAAGGTATTACAGACTCATGTGCATTGATGTGCCTATGTTACATTATGTGATGGATCAATAAAATTGCTATAATACATAGACACTAAGAGAGTTAGAGAAAACATAACAGTCAAACATGTAATACAAGAAGTTTAATAAGGAGTTCACCCAATGCTCATGGGCTACATCTCCTGGTCCAGCTCTCAATGGTGGCCTCTCTATTATGTTTTCAAAGCAGAGTTTCTTTACAACAGTGAACTAAATTTGAGTCGAACTCAACATATATGAATGAGTAGGATTGGAGTACATAGACTCCCCTTACTAGTACTTGACCTATACTGGTCACAGTAGTATGAGCCCATTCTGAAACTCATACATGATAGACCTATGCGGAGGAGCTCTCTTGAGCCTCTCAAGCTTTCTCTGGAGTGCATAGACTCTTTGACTCTCTCTGGCTTTGTATGGCTTGACGCTTCCTTCAGGTCAGCTCGACTTCTTCTCTCTGTTCTCTGCTCTTAGCTTTCTACGTCTAAATAACTCCTCTCTATGTTGTCTCTGTGTGTTCTCTGATTTTGTTAGTTCATGGCTTTAAAGCTAGTCTGCTTTCTATTGGTTCGAAACTGCTTCCTGGTGTTCTGGTTTTCTTACCTCTATCCATTCGAACATCCCTATTCTGCATCATCATCGTTGTGTAACACGTCATAGGGAGGTGGCCACCTGTTTCCTAATGAACTGAGTGTGTCAGATTCCTTGAATCACTTTTGAATGGCCATTATTTCTGCTTTCTTCAGGATCATCTGCGAAACATGAATCTTTTCCCAACTCATTGTCCATGTCAGACTTCAAATTCCATGTAATCTTGCTTTATAAGCTTGTCAAATCTAGTCATTTATCAAGACATGCCTTCGTCATTAATCCGTGCCCCCAGATCCTATGGTCATCATTCATATCAGGTAGGTAAGTAGCATGACGTTTACCCATCCGATGTGAGCAGTTTTCTCTCTCTTCCACCAAACTTGTGTCACTCAATGTGTGGCATCAGGTGCGACTTGGTCAAAAAATCTTACACCTTGAGGCCTTCTGATATCTTGCTAGTTTTGTGGAATGCACGGAACCAAATTAATTACTTTTCCGCATTTCATAGCTATTTCAGGTTCAGGCACTTCGAGGCTTTCCTTCACTTAGGGGGATGCCCTACAATACATGATTAGCACTTTAGCACTAATTGCATATCAGAAACCACCCCTATTTCTTGAATTAGCCTCTGGTTTTTCCAATTTGCGTCAGCACGCGTTACCATGGGCCAATGGTTTGCGCGCTCGACCGAGGGTCCTCGTTGCTCTTTGTTCATCACAATTGCAATCGTCACGAGGATTCCTTCTGATAGATTGATCTTTCTAAGACTTGAATCCTTTTGGCGTAATTTGAAAGAGTTTATGAAAACTTAGAGAGTGTTTAGGATCCAATTCGGATCAGTTGGACAAGTGAGCCTCCAACAAGTTAGTGTGAGCGTCATGGAACCAGAATGTACTCTGGACCTCAAAGTCATTTTCTTTCCAGAAGGAACATTGCATGCAGAGTCCAAGGAAGACAATGCCTAGCTTGAAAATATCAAATTACTGGGTATGAATTTAGCTTCCCTGCCATTTCAGACTGTCCACATGCTTCATCAGTGGGTCTTATATGACCTTCAAATCAAAGAAAAACATGCACTATCAATGATCAGTGAATTTAAGATGAACAATGAACATATATTTGTCGAGAAGGTTCAGGCTCTTAAGGAATAAAAAGAGCTCTCAATGTGAAGCCAGAGCATAGGAGCCACAATTTCACAAGTGTGTAATTTAGTACTAGAGCTACACATTCCAAAGGATGTGGGCGCGTTAGAAATAATCCAAAAATTGGATGTTGCAGTATGACAATCCAAAGAAGAGGTAGGCCAAGTTACTTTTGATTTTGAGATAAATATCTTAGAACTAAAATTAAAAATGCAGCCAACCACTCTTCCAGAGGTTAGGGAGTAGCGCAGTGCAACCATCAAGTAACATATGACTACCCTGGATAATGTAGTAATAAGATACAATTCTATCATTGAGAATGAAAATGGAGTGATGGACCACTTTACAGGAGGACTCTACCTTGTAGTGATTGGGTATAGAGGCTAAAGAGGCATAGAACAAATTTGATGAGATCAGGGTGACTTCGCGTGGTTTGGTGCCAATCCAGTGCTTCAAGTGCTTATAGGAAATGAAGGTACTATAGGAACATGTTGAGGGTTTGTAGCACAAGGAACATGTTTTGAAGGCTTGACTTCAGCCATGGATAGAGGAAGCAATCTAGGTTAATCTAGCTATCCAAGAGAAGGTAAAAACTTTCTAGCAGAAACAGAGGACTATGCGCATTGCGATGGAGGGGCCAACTAAAGAGAAGCTAGTTGAAAAAGTGTAATAAGCTGTCGTGCAGAGCATAACAAACCTTAAAGTCTTGAAGATTGAGTTTAATAATATCTGCCACAAAGTGGAGAAGCCAGTTGAGTGACTTGAGGGTGAGCCACCATATTTGTGTTGGGGCCCTGTTGGGATAGGGTCCCTAGGTAAATTTTTGATATTTATGTCAATTTTTGTAATAAGTTTTGTTAATGAATATAAAGACTTCATTAAACATGGAAGCAGAGCACGAAGTTAAGTGTCAAAGGGGCTTTAACCCCTTGTATGGGTAGGTGATAGGTTAATTTTGAGACTCAACCATGGTTCGTGGACCATGGTATTGTAATGAAAAGGCTATATATAGTTGAGCCATAGTGAGTCTAAGTATGACATTTTTTGATAGAGAATCATTATAAGGTGTTAAGCACACATGCGGAGCGAGAAAGATAGGAAAACATAAACATGCAATTCAATTTTTATTCACAAATGATACATATTTATAGTACATGTGGTGACCGTTGGGATTCACATCCCAAGGTCCCTTGGACTGTTTAGTCTCTTTAGCTTCCACACTAACCCATTTAGGATTAGGTGTCCAACATTCCCCCCCTTAATCCGAAGGGTTATGTATGAGTCCAAGAAAAGAGCTGTAATACAAAATGTGCAATAATGCATGGCAGCACTAGGCTGAATGTGCTCTATGAAATGTTGGTAATAAAGGGCGGTGGTTTAAGGATGGCCACCAACACTGGAACGCTTAGTGCAGTTCCTGGAACTCTTCCAAAACTGGCAAGAAGCTGAAGTCTTCTGCTAGAGGAAGTGATCCTATTGTTTTAAAGAGGGAAAACTTCAACCATAAAAGGGAGGTCTCACCCCGCATAAAAGGTAAAACTTCAACCTGAAAAGGGAAGTCTCAACCTGTGATGGTTTAAGGATGACCAACAACTCTGGAATGCTTAATGCAATTCCTGGAATTCTTCCAAAACTGGCAAGAAGCTGGAGTCTTCTGCTAGAGGAAGTGTTCTCAAT